>PVIC010038659.1:0-17506 GCA_004025085.1 Thryonomys swinderianus
TCTTTCTTTCTTTCTTTCTTTCTTTCTTTCTTTCTTTCTTTCTTTCTTTCTTTCTTTCTTTCTTTCTTTCTTTCTTTCTTTTGCTTTCTTTCTTCTTTCTTTTTCTTTTTGAGACAGGTTCTTGCTTTGTAGTTCAGGCTGGCCCTGGGCTCACTAGGTAGCCCAGGCAAGCCTTGAACTCACAGCAATCCTCCTGCCTCTGCCTCCCAAGTGCTAGGATTACAGGTGTGAGCCAACAAACCCAATATTTTGGTATGTGGTACTGATTGCTGGTGGGTGTGAGTCACCATGCTTGACATTGTGGTATGTGGTTACTAGGGTTCAAACTTAGGACCTTGCACTTGTAAGGGAGACACTGGAACCACTGAGCTAACTCCTAAGCTCTGTTAGCACAATTTCTACCTTTTAATTTTATCTCTTCAGTCAAATCTGTGGGCAGCCAAAGTATAGATACACAGACTATAGCTCTAATCATTCTTATTAATAATTTTTGTCATGTTTTTTAACTGAAGGCTTTCTATATCCAGCACAGGAATATGTACTATTTATAAATCAGTCATGAGACCACTAGAGTGTTTTCTCAACATGGGAGAAGTAATTTATGCAAATATAAAACATTTTTAAAAATGTAACTGCAGGGGGGAAAATTTAGAGGCATTTATTTTATGCAGACACATCTGGCTTGGAAATAAAACTTTAAGAAAAGCAATTTAGGGAATTTTGGTAAATTGAGTCATCATCATCATCATCATCAAATAGCATGCATGAATTTTATTAATGATGTCATGAGTCCTGGCATGTCACAAAGCAAGGCAATCACAACCAAACGGTGGTAGCGGAATTAAACCTGCTTGGAAGTGTTCTGCATCCCATTTCATCAAGGTTTGCTGAGATTGCTTCTGAGTGTTAGAGCTTAGTATTTCCTGGACCCTTGTGTCCCAATGATGCCATTTAGACCACAGCATATCAGTCACATTATCAGGTTGTGTGGATCCACTAAAGCCACATAGGTCTTGCCTGAATGAGACTTTGGTCTTTCCAGCAAAGAGTAGTGGCACAAATATGTAAATGGACAAACTGAGTGGTTGTGTAATCACTAAAAAATAAATCAGACAATTAGTAAAAAAGTATTTACATCATGTTAGAAATTAGGGGAGAATAAATATACATTTTAATCTAGGAGCTCCCTTGGTGTTCCTTAAAGGTTTTCTCTCAAGTAAGACAATGAGCTTGCTGGCATGATAAATTAGCAGACCCTTCTTTGGCGTGAAGTATTCTTGTGTTGCAAATCACTGATTTTATTAGATGGCAGCTCTAGCAGCAGTCTAATGCTGCCTCATGAAAAATCCATAACAATTCAATCTAATTTTAATGATTTTGGAAAATAATAGTAGATATTTGAAAATAGCTCACTTGCTCTTATTGCCACTTTATAGTTATGTCTATGAGAATGGATATGATTCATGAATGTTTATTGCTTTTTAAAGAACAATGTAGGAACCCAACTTTATTAATTTTCACCTGTACACTTCACACATTCTCTTCATCCTCAGTATATCTCTTGCATATGTTTACAACTTGTTCATTTAGAAAGACAGAGAGCAAGATCAGACTCCTTCAGTTGAACATTTAAACTCATTGTAATGCTTATCCTTGGGAAAAACGCACATAAAGAAAGGCTTACACTTTTATTTGAGAGGATAAATGAAAGTAACTGCATCTAGCATTCCCTTCAGATATATTGGAGAATGGCAGGAGTTTCTAAGATAAACAAACATTGAAGAAAATCAATCTTTGAATAGACTGTAATTCTATCCTATTTGCCCCTAATTTCATCTGTTCATTTATATGTTAATCTTTATTCATGTAGCACCTTCCTTGTGGGAAAGTCTTGCTATTTTCCTGTCAGTGCAAACCCTCTGGGAATACACAAGAGTTTGATGCATTCTCTTAAATAGATCACTTTTTTTGGTCTTTCCTTAGAGGGAGTAATTTATACAACACAGGCTCAATATATGAAAAGAATAGAACATTAACGTGTTCTTATATCTTCTGATTATTGTGTTTTTGTACTGCTGTCTACACATCCATTAGACCTAGGACTTTTAAATATCTCAGCATAAGGGATTATCTAAAGTTGTCTAAATTTTTTTTCTAGAGGATTGGAGAAGTTGAAGGGAGGGAAGGGAATGGGAAAAAATAAAAACCAAGATATATCACACACATGTACAAATTCCCACTGACGAATGATTGCAGTGTAAACCTAAAATGTACCAATAAACTTAAGATAGATATACATATATTACAGAGCATGTTATTTGCATGATTTTTCCTATTAGAATCAGCATTGGTCAATAACAAATATTTAGTCTAATGAAGTATTACTTGATCTTTTTATGACTATATATTTCCTCATATATAAGGATTTAGTGTAATATATATTCATTGATGTACAATTTCATCAGTATGAAGGTGGTTGATATTTTTGTTACAATGTATTTTTCTCACTTAAAATGTTTTCATTAGTATATGTTTTGTGATGCATAGTAACTACATTCACTATAGAGGACTTGGTACATACACCTAGCCCATCTTGATCTTTTCTCCCTTCTCTCCATCCTGTGTTCCTCGTCATCAGATCCACCTCCCATCAAAAAACCAACTGTGATTTATTGATCATTGTATTTTTAATCTCAATTTCTTTAATTTCCATTTTGATCTTTAGAATTTTTTTGTTTCAATAAGCTTTATATTTGGATTGTTCTTGTCTTTGTAGGAGCTTGAGATGCAACATTAGGTTATTTACTTGGGATTGTTCTGTTCTTTTTTATGCATGCATTTATAGCTATAACCTTCCCCCTGAGAACTGCTTTTACTGTGTCCCATCGATTTTGGTGTATTGTGCTTCCACTGTTATCTGATTTGGGGAACTGTTTGATTTCTTCCTTGAGTTCTTCTGTAGTCTGTTGATTATTCAGTAACATATTACTTAATCTCCATGGGTTTGTATAGTTTCTATGGCTTTTTCTGTTGATTTCTAGCTTCATTTCACTCTAATCTGATAGTATGCAGGGGATTATTTCACTTATTTTGTATTAAGTACTCTTTATGGCCTAAGGTATGGTCTACTTTGGAAAGAGTTCTATGTGCTGTTGAGAAAAATGTGTATGCTTTTGTCGGATGTAGCACTCAACAGATATCTGTTGAGTTCATTTGCTCCGTGGTGTGGCCTAAATCTGATATTTGTTGATTTTTTAAAATCTGATTGACCTGCCTAATTGTGTAGGTATTGAGGATCCTTACTCTGACTGTACTGATCTTATTTTGCTCTTTTAAATTTTATGAAATTGAGTTTGCCTATCTTTGGTGTATAGATGTTTACAATTGTTATCTGTTTCTGTTGAAATGTTCCCTGTGTTAGTATTTAGTGACCATCATCCTCTCCTTTGATCAGTTTTCTTTTTTTGCATTATTCAGTAAAATGTATTGGTACATTATATACACAGCTCACAATCACACACAACACTGGGGAATTTGTACCAATATGTGACACAGGTCAATTCTCATTTTTACCCATGTCCCTGCCCACCCCCCTCCCCACCCCCTATATACATACTCTTTTATTTTCTTTCCAAATCATATTTATTCCTTCCCCTCATTACGTTCCCACACCAAATTCCTTTTGGATATTTCTCATTCTACAAAAACTATCATACATTCTAGAGCTCCTTTACCCTCAGGTACTTATATTAAAGAAAAGATCTGGTATTTGCATATCTGTGTCCTATTTATTTCACTTATTAGTGTGTCATCCAGGTGTCTCCATTTGCACATAAACGAATGAATCTTGTCATTCTTTATGGCAGAGTAGTACTCCATTTTTTAAAAAACCACATCTTCTTTATGCAGTCTCCAGTTGATGGACATTTGGGTTGTTTCCAAGATTGGGCTATCATGAACTGAGCTGCTGTGAATAAGGGTGTACCTCTGTCTTTCCAATGTGATTTTTAAAAATTCCTTTGGGTATATTCCTAGCAGGGGGATAGCAGGGTCGAATGGGACCACTAGTTCTAGTTTTCTGAGGAATCTCCACACAGATCTCCACAATGGTTGCAAAAGTCTACAATCCCACCAGCAGTGGAGAAGGGTTCCTTTCTCCCCACAGCCATGCCAGCATTTATCGTTGGTTGATTTTGTAATAGTGGCCATTCTTTGTGGAGTAAGATGAAATTTCAGTGTTGTTTTCATTTGCATCTCTCGAATGACCAGCTATGTTGAACATTTCTTCATATGCTTCTTGGCTGCTTTGACTTCTGCCTCTGAGAAGTGTCTGTTCATTTCAGATGCCAATTTTCGAATTGGGTCTTTAAACTTGGGGAGACTGATTTGTTTAAGTTCCTTGTATATTGCTTTGATCAGTTTTGCCTTGAAATCTGCTCTGACTGACAGTATGATAGCTGCTTTTGCTTCTTTGGGGGCTCTAGTTGAATGGAATGTCATCTTCCATGATTTTACTTTCAGTCTATGTACTCCCTTTAGGATGAGAAGTGTCTCTTGTAGGGACTTGAGGCAACTAATGTTGACAGTTATTAATGTAAGGTGTTTAATGAATACTATCATTGCATTATTCTTCCCCTGATGGTTTCTTTATTTTTATTTTTTCTTTTGTTTACTCTCTCAGTGGGGTTCTTGGTGTTAGGGGCCTCTGGGGCTTTCTTTGTGTGTCATCATATGTAGGGAGAGAGAGAGAGAGAGAGAGAGAGAGAGAGAGAGAGAGAGAGGAGAGAGAGAAAGAGGAGTGAGAGAGAGAGAGAGAGAGAGAGAGACCCAGTCTGATACTCTGAGGATAACAAACCAACTCCCACAACAGTGACATGAGTCCATTTATGAGGGCCTGTGGCTTACTTCTAAAGTTCCTACTTCTCAATACTGTTGCTTGGTGGATTAAATTTCCAATATACCAACCCTGGGGGACACATTAAACCACAGCATCCACACATACCAATTTTTATAACTTTGGGAAAAAGTTTTTTTTTTTTTATTGAAAGTGGGTGGTCTAACGAAAGGGAGGAATAGAATAGAAGGAACAGAGATTTTGACTATGGTCTTAATATGAACCTCCTAAAAGCTTCGTTCAAAATAGATGGCAATGTGGGGAAGGCAGGTTCTGGAGATCAAATTAAATCCCCAGCTTACACTGATAATCTTTGAAGTGGGATAATGGCTACAACTCTCACTTTTGTATATGTTTGACAGTAAAAATATAGTACAGTCAGTAAAATACTTTTTTGATATGTTTAAACATTACAAAATGTTCCCAGCACATAATTCTTACATCCCTAATTTTCCATACTTTGGTGGTGGCTTCAATTTTTCCACCAAAGTGCTCTTAAATACACAAATCTAAACTGTAGAACTTTTAGAAATAATGGCTTGACATTTAGGCAACTCTGCCAATTTATTTTACTTTTTTTTGTGGTACTGGGGTTCAAAGTCAGGACCTTGCCCTTGCTAGGTAGGTGTGGTGCCGCTGAGCTATATCTCTGGCTCATGTTACAGTTGTGTACATCCCTTAGAACAATGTTAGGCATCTTCCTGGTACACAAGCACCAACCTCTACCAATGTCATAGGAAATCCATATTATCCAGTACTGTGGGAATGTCAGAAACTGAGGAAAAGTTAAGGAAGAGTACAAAGTCAATGCGCAGTATGGATGGTCTCCCAAGTCAAGAGCCTCGATTAAGGAACCAGCACAAGTATAAGGAAGAGAACAAGAATTCAGGGTGGGCATGATGTAGGTCAGACCAGTAGTTCCTTCTGTGCAGTAAGGACATTTTTACTTACTACTTTGTGGAAAACTATATTCCTTTTTCTTATTTTAATGTCCAGGTAATTTAGGTCTTTTCAAAGTGGGGCTGGAAGGCCAAGTTAGAGCATTTGAAAAGTAGTCAAAGGGAGCACAAAATGCTAAGATTTGGGTCAATCAGCATATAAAAATATATTGGTATGGTGCCATGTGTGTATTAAAATGTGTACCCCCAGGCACCTCTCTGCCTGACAACTCTAGGGTTAGTGCAAGCATAGTGGATACAGAGCCTGTGATTGAACCAGTCACTTGCCTCCCCTGACTAGAAGTCTACACTTCCCTTTAATCTACATCACCTCATTCAGAATCAGTGAAGGACTGAGTTGGGGATTAGAGAGACTGAACCTGTAGGTTGGAGATAGTATCGGTACTGATTATGAGTGGCAGAAGATAAAGGGTCAGCTATCCTGGAGCCTAATCCCCAGCAGATATTTCAAGAGGAAAACAACAACCATGCCATGGCATCAGATTTGTTCACATGGACAGAACAAAATCTATCTTAAAACAAAATATTCTTTGTAATTCAGTTACAGTTCAGGAGAATTAATGAATGGTTCATTCACATTTCCATTTGTCACAAGAAAGATTCCCCAAAATTAAGATGGTTATTATTTTAAAAAAGATAAGTATTTCTCCCTTGAGGTTTTGAGAGTAGATTTTTATATGATATAGTCCTAATCAGTAGGGTTTTTTTGGGTAAATAAGATATCTGATATATTCTGTCTATCCTTTTGTGTATTAACAAGTATTTTACTCACATGAGCAACCACAGAATGACACAAGCAAACTACAGAATATATAGAATCATATCCAGAATATAGAATCCTTAGAGACTATGAATTTTCAGCAACGTTTCCAGCAATAGCAGTGATGTAACATGTCAATAAGCACAACCTGGCCTTCTTAACTTCCAAGAACAGTCAGTTAAGCAGATAGTCCTATGTAGGCATTCACAGAGCAAGGGTGAAAAGCTCTGTATTTCTTTCAACTCATCTTTTCTGTATTATTATCTAATTTTTTATTATTTTAAAATTATTTTTAGGAGAGTGATAAAAAACATTGAGAAACATTTCTCTAGCAGTAATCATCTTATAATTTTTGTATAGTCTTCTACTTTTACTGAAAATATGTCCTTTCACATCTGAATTTTCCGGCATGGAAAAGAAAACAATTACTTATTTTTTCCCTTAATACATGTGTAGTTTATTTATTTACTTAACTCCCATCTGGTATTAATTCTGGTATAAAAACATTGTTCCAGGTTTTACTTATGTATATAACTAACCAGCTGTCCACTATATAGTCTTTTTCCTTCCTTATTTGAGATGCAGCCTTTATTATATCCTACCTTGTTACAGTTTAATGTACTTTTGGGTCTTCATTTATTTTTCTATTAGTGTATTAACATGTTCCTACTCTGAAGATTTTATTATGTTTTAAGGTCTGCTGAGGCTAATCTCCATTCCCACTTTTTTTCCACATTTCCATGGACTGTCTTATTCATTTTTCCAAATAAAATGTATAGTTAACTTGTCTAGGTCTGAGGAAAAAATGATATATATTTTATTGGGATTATATTAAAGTCAAAAATCTCTTAGAAGAGAAAAATTTTCATGATTCTGAGTTTTCCTATACAAAACCTCTTGTGTCTCCATTTATTCAAGCCTACTCTGTGCCTTATATGAGAGTTCACAGGTAGTAAACATTTCGAGCATCACACAATGCAGTTACGCCATCTCTCTCATTCCACACATGTTTTTAGACTCATCCTGTTGTTTTTGTAACTATAGTCATTTGAACCTTGGGGGATGGGGAGAAAAATCACATTGTCTTAGTCACTTTTTTCATTGCTGAGACACAATACCCAACACCCACAACTTGAGAGGTTTATTTTGGTCCTTTTGTAGAGGTTTCAGCTCACAGTCGTGTGGCTCCAAGGCAGGGCAGCATGGCAGTGCGTTTTGGCAGAGAGGCATGACAGAGCTGCTCAGGGCACAGTGCAGAGGAAGCAGGGAGGGCCAAGGGAGGAGAAGGGAGGGAGATCAACCCTTGTAGGGCACACTACAGTGACCTGCCTCTTCCACCAGACCCCCACCTCCTCACATCAAGTTATCTGTAAGGCCCATATTTCAACCACCTTCCAAAGTCCCTGCCCATGGGTGTATGAGGCTTTAGGGGGACATCTAGATATAAACTATAACATGCATGTTGAGTGGTGAGAGTGTTGGTTTTGGAATCAGAATGTTTTCGATTTGAATTTGACTCCAGCATTTATTAGCTCTTTGCCTGTGAAGAGGTCCTTATTGGCAGAAACAGAGATGCTCACCTTGACTAGAAATAAGGGTTGAATGGTTAATATATGTAAAGCAGCTGACAGAAAACCGTGGGAGGAGAAAGAATGAAATTGAAGTGGTAGCTGAATCCTGTCTTGGGAACTGAAATTTCCTAGTTGCTGTATCCAGTATGAAATTGTAAATAGTATCACAGGCTTTCTGATGTGTTTGTAGCGCAGGCATTTTCTACACTACACATATTTTAGAAAAATGAATTGCTCCATTTTCTATCCATGTTAATTTCATTGCTGCCAGGCAATACCATTCCATTTTGAGCTATTCCTTTTTTTCCAATGAGTTGCCATTTTTAAAAGAGTTCACATTTTGTCTCATTTTTTACAAAATGCTGGAATAACCTGCAAGTTGTGGCAGAGGCTTTGCTCATCTGAACAGTGATGGATCATCTTTCCTGGAAGCTATCAATCAGCTGAGGCTAACAAGGAAACAGAGTGGGGCAGGAGCGGGAGTGCGGGAAGGTCACTTTACTTGGCTCACTGACTCCTTGCTGTGAACCCTCTTGATTGATGTAGTAGAAATTTCTGCTGATTGCACCACTGTTTCAAGACAAGTTTGACTTGCTTTCCCCGAGCAGATTTCTATGAGTTGAGAATCAGTATTGTAAACATAAAATTTCATGCATGCACCAACATTCATTGAGCACCAACTATCAACTGAGTATTACACAGCAGAGTTGAAAGCAAGTGGCATGTCCCAGAGGTGAGGCCTGGCTATCCTCTTGTCTGCAGTGATCATTGCAGAGCAGGGTTCGGAGGCCCGGATGGGAGGGTGAGACACAGAGTCACCACACAGACTCTGGGGTAGTTTCAGAGAACCCTTCTGACTTTATTGAGGGTTGCATACACTTATGTAGGAAACAAAGAGAGGGTGTGAGTACAATGTGGTTAGCTCTGATTGGTTGGATAGTATAGCCCAGCCAAAACCTTGTTGTGATGCTATCTTCTAAATTGGTTCTGGGTGTGTGGGGAGTGTCCTACAGGAATTCCTGGTGCTATGATTCACGCAGCACAATCCAATAGCTTGAGGGCCCGGGGTAAAAGCGGGAGGCAGCTGCCATCAGCTGTGGCTTCTGCAGCCTTGCGACCCCTGTGGGAGCCAGCCCACTAGCCTTCCCCACCCAGGTGCCACTCGTGGGGACCCAGAGTCCCACTGTGTTCTTCTTGACCCTGGGGTGAGGGACAAAGATGAGTACCTAATATGGTTAGCTCTTGGACAAGTGAAGGAGTCACAACCAAGGGGGAGCAGGAGTCACCCCGGCAGCTATAGGCGAGTTTCTGCATGGGAGAGACCGTGCTCGATCTCCATCTTCCTTATGGGCTCTCGTAGCATGTTGTGAGGTATACGTGTGGTACACTTGACCCAGCCAGGCTTGACCTTCCCCTTCATCCTCTGAGACGAGCCTGGTTGGCTGGTCATTTTGCACAGGCCAGGGCCAAGAGTGCTGGCTCATCCAGCGTGAGGGCCATGTAAGGAAGTGAGGCAGGGAGCAGGGATGAAGTTGGGATCCATTGTTGAGTATAGTGCTGTGGCCGCAGGTCCAGAAGAGTCAGGCATTCATGTAGACCAAAAGGCCCTGTGGAAACCAAGCAGATCAAGGTGGGGCAGAAGTTAAGCCAAGGTCAGGCCAAGCAGCCAAGTGTCACTCTTGTGAGGTTGAGATGCTGACAGAGCTTAGGGTGCAGTGCCACCTTCTGAGGACTGCGTGGGGTCCCTGGGACTCAGCCAGTGGGTAAGGCCTTAAAGAGGCTCTGCACACAGAACCGCATCCATAAGAGCAGCACCTCAATTTGTCTCCTTCACTGCAAGCTTCAGAGTGCATCTCTTCTGGCTCACGTCGCAGTGCTGGCCTTTCCCTGAGGGGACGAAGCAAACAGCTTCCTGTCAGTGCTCATCCTTGGAGTTTTCCCAGAAACGTTTATGGATGTGGATTGATAACGTCACACCCTCTGATCTGCTGGTGATCTACAGAGGTGCGAGGAGTTAAAGTGAAATTGCACCATGTATATGCACAGTTCTGTAAGGCAGGCATGCAGACACACACACTCATTTATTCAACTAAAAATTCTGTATACTTTCTAGGTATAAGATACTACTTGGTGTTACGGTGATACAACTATTCCTGTTTGCAAGATATGTCTATATGTTATTTTCTTCTGCAACCTCCTCATCCGGAGGTCAAACTGGTGGCACACCCTCAGTCAGTTGGGGCATAAACTGGAAGATGATGATGGTGAGCGATGCCGGAAGCTGAGCACCATTCAAGACCTGATTGTGTAGGAAAGATGGAAGCGCCCTCAGACAGCACTCGAGTGGCTGTGTGGCACTGCGCATGACTGCAGCAGGGTTCATGGGCCTTGGTGAGAAGTGACAGCTGCTAGTGGAGGAGCGGACAGAAGAGCTCTGGGAAGCAAATGATTTCCTTTGAGAACTTCATTCTTTGTCCAGCAGTCCCAGGCCACTTGGTTTAGAAGTTTACCATGGGGGCTGTGCTACTGGCTGCTTGACTCCTGGGGGTAGGCAGTAGGGGACTGAGAAAAAACACACAGACGCACATACAGAGAAAAGCCGGGGCCAGGTGGGACAGAGCCCTCTGAATGGAGAATCTGTGATGCAGAGCTCATCCAGCAAGTTTATTTTATACAGCATCGGGGAGGTGTGGGCAGTGTGGATCCAGAGAAAATAAGCTCTATTGTTTTATGTTGAGAACATGGAAAATGAGACAATATCAAGGCTAGCTTGGCTAGCTAGAAATGTTGCAGTTAGTTATCAAGGACAGGGAGCTAAAGGTGGGGAGCTGAATGCAGGAGGTGTCTTTAGCAGCCTGATGTCCCAGGAGCCAGGTTTTCTACATTACTCAGGGGTTTGACTGAAGCCCTTGGCTGAGTCGCTTCCACAGCTCCCTACAGGGCTGCAAGACCTTTGAGAATGGTAATGCATTAAATAGAACAAGAATTGATTTGCAAAGTTTTTACTTTTTTTTTTTTTTTTTTGGTGATCCTATTAAGTTACTATGGCAGCTCCTAGCAGATCCTGGGAGGGTTTGACAGAACGAATTGCCATTTCCCTGTGTTGCTGTCTGGTAGATCTGGGTGGAATTCCCCAAACCTGCCTTTCTCAGAGTTGCAGGGTGCTGCTGCTCTTCTCTGAAAACTTCTGTCCTTTGGGGTGTGGAGGGCCTCTTGTATTACTGCTGTCTCCATTTCACATGGGAAAACAGGGGTTTGTGAGAAGCTGAGTTACTTAATCAAGGTCACGGAAGGGGTAGGTGTAGTAGTTAGAGTGAAGTTTCAACTTCGTTGACTCTGGGATTGTTCCTAGGGGACTGTTAATACATTTCTGAGTAGTATGGGTCCAGCAGGACCTTGGCTCTATATCTGGTCCCTCCACCCTTCCTCCTTGTGCTGTTGCCCTGCTCTGCTTCCTAGCTGCCATGTATTAAGGAGCTTTCCTTCAACTTGACCTCCTACCATGATGTTCTTTCTTGGAACCAGCTGATTATGGACTGAAATTGTGAGCAAATTAAATTTCTTCATGTTTTAAGGATTTGGCATTGAGTCTCAGCAACAGGAAAGGTGACCAGTAATACAGCAGGATTCAGATATAAATTCAGGCCTCCTGTATGCTGTTGTCTCAGATGTTTTCTTTAAGAATTCAGGGTTTAAATCCCAGCACTCGGGAGGCAGAGGCAGGAGGATTACTGAGTTCGAGGCTTGCCTGGACTAAATAGTGAGCTCAGAGCCAGCCTGAACTACAAAGAGAGACCCTGTCTCAAAAAAAAAAAAAAAAAAGAATTCAGGGTTTATACCAGGTGTGGTGGTACACACCTGTAATCCCAGTGCTAGGAAGGCAGAGGCAGGAGGATCACCTTGAGTTCAAGGCCATCCTGGGCTACATAGTGAGTTTAGGGCCAGTGTAAATTATAAAGCAAAATCCTGGCTCAAAACCAAACCAAACCAAACCAAAACAACAACAAAGATTTGAGGGTTTATTATAGTTTAGATTTTCATCAAAGTACTGAAATTTAAAAGCTTTCTTGGAGAACTAATATATATGGCAGATATTCTTTGACAAATTTGGATGGGTGGGGATTTTGCTGTGCTCCATTCCTATACTACTTAGAACATTTAAATAAATGTTAAGAAATTGGAGTGACTGGGTGGAAAAGGAATGTATGGACGAAGGTTTTTGGTGTCCTGGGCAGATACAAATCGTTGGCAAAGACCCATGAAATAAGGGCAAAGCAATGGATTGACCGCAGCAATAGAGAGCTGGGCATTGGGCATATCTCTTTGTGTAGGTAGTTCCGCTACCCTGAAGCATTATATTGATTTTGATTTGATGTTGCTCCTTGAAAAAATGCCTGTAAGACTCTTTTCCAGCTACACAAACATTCTGTCTCTACTTGTGTGTCTACTTCTCTTCTCAGTGAGTAATTTCGGAGGAACCTCTTTGTTCCAAGTCCTTTCCAAGCCAATTTGAGAATTATAAAGAAGCCTCTTAAAGAATTCTCTAAAGGCAATTTAAAGGAAGTCCTGGAGCACTGTGGTTAAAACTGATAGTTGAAGCAGGCATGGTGGCTCACGCCTGTAATCCCAGCACTCAGGAGGCAGAGGCAGGAAGATTACCCCAAGTTTGAGGCTAACCTGGGCTATGTAGTGAGTTCAAGTCCAGCCTGAACTACAAAGTGAGACCTTGTCTCAAAAAATTAAAGCAAAATCAAACAAAAAACAAACAAATGGAAAAGACTGATAGTTGTGGTTAGTGAGGAGATATGGCAATGGGCTTTCAGGCTGTGACTAGGCTAGATCAGGAAGACAAAACTGCTGAAGGATTTTTTTTTTTAAACAGTACTAGAGATTGAACCCAAGACTTTTTATTTTTATTTTATTTTTTTTGAGACAGGGTCTCGCTTTGTAACTCAGGCTGGTCCTGAGCTCACCATGTAGCCCAGGCAAACCTTGAACTCAGCAATCCTCCTACCTTTGCCTCCCTAGTGCTGGGATGACAGGCATGAGCCACCACACCCGCACTGTGGTATGTGGTATTGATTGCTGGTGGGCGTGAGTCACCACGCCCAGCATTGTATGTGGTTACCTGGATCGAACTCAGGACCTTGCACTTGTGAGGCAGGTGCTGGAACCACTGAGCTAAATCTCTGGCCCTAACCCAAGACATTTTTTATTTTTTATTTTTTGGAGACAGGGTCTCACTTTGTAGTCCAGGCTGGCCCTGAGCTCACTATGTAGCCTAGTCAAGCCTCAAACTCAGCAATCCTCCTGTCTCTGCCTCCTGACCGCTGGGATTACAGGCTTGAGCCACCTTGTCTGGCATTGTGTGTATGGTACTGATTGCTGGTGTGTGTGAGTCACCTCACCAGGCATTGTGGTATGTGGTTTACTGGGGATCAAATTCTGGACCTTGTGTTTCAAGGCAGACGTGCAACCACTGAGCTAAATCCCTGGCCCTGAACCTAGGACTTTTGTAGTGAGGTACACCCTCAGCCATTTTTAATTTTTTATTTTGAGACAGGGTCTTACTAAGTCAGTAAGTTGCCCGAGCTGAGTTCAAACTTGGGAATCTTCTGGCTCAGTCTCCCAGGGTGCAGCATGGGTTCATGCCACTGCCCCCAGCTCACTGTATGCATCATGAACATGACGGTTTTTTTTTTTTTTTTTTGAGGCAGGGTCTCGCTTTTGTAGTTCAGGCTGGCCCTGGCTCACTATGTAGCCCAGGCAAGTCTCGAACTCAGCAATCCTCCTGTCTCTGCCTCCCGAGTGCTGGGATTACAGGCGTGAGCCACCATGCCCGGCTTTTTTTTTTTTTTTTTTTTTTAAGGGGATTGAGGTGTTTATACAACTATGGATGAGGCTGGGAGAGTGAAAGTAGCAGAGACTGCATCCAGTTTCAGGTTCACTGCCACAAAAAAGCCCTGAACTGCTGCCACTGAGACTCAGGAATGTGAGAAAAGGTGACTGGGCTTCTCACAGCCTCTTCCAGCTCTGGGGGCTAATGACAGGGAAACTCAAAGGCCACTGCAACACACATCTGTGAGCCAGACACACCCTTGTGCCAGTGCTGCTGGCGGGAGAAGAAAAATGTCTGCCTCCTCTCTTCCACCACCCAAATCTTACAGAGGTATAGTCTTACTGTGAGATGAGACATTTCCGGCTTCACAGGATCACTTAAAAGGAGTCTGCTGCTCTGCACAGATGTAGCTGAGCTTCTTCCTCAAATCCTAGTCAGGTGGCCACGTGGGTTTGCTGCTGGCTGAGGTCTTCACGTCCCATCTCCAGCCTTCTGAGCTGTGAAGTCTCACTGCACTTATGGCTTCTGGATTTGATTTTGCTTGACAGATAGTAATGATTTATTGACTATATTTTTATTTATAGTCAAACCTTAACTCATAAGAATCTTGTAAAAGCAGAAATGTATGTTAGATTTCTTCCCCCTCTGCAAACCTTATTTGGAAAGAAATTTTACCTCTAGAAAACAGACTCAATGAAAGTTTTATCCAAAAAATTTAAAACTATACCCAGTTACCCAATTATACAGTCACTGTGTAAGAGTGAAAAAGATATTTGCACATAAGTAAAATTTGTGTTTATTCTGTCCCCCTTTATTAGAATGTTAATTGGCTGCGGTTTTTGTTTTTTGGTTTAATGAGGAATACTGATGTAGACTGGGCATCCCATGCCGTCGGTGGGAGATCAATTCCCAGACCTCCTGCCTGTCCTTGACCCCTTCCATAAAGTGGTATAGTTTTGCATAAAACCATTGCACATCCTCCTGTATACCTTAAATCACATCTAGGTCACTTACTACAATTGCTAGTAGCATTTAGATGGTGTGTAAATGGTTGTCCTACTATATTGCTGAGGAATAAAAAGGAATACAGATATATTTTTCCCCCCAAATATTTCCAGTTCACAGTTGGTTGTATCTGGATGTGGAACTCTTGGGTAGGGAGGGCTGATACATAACACTGATACCCGGGTTTTACAGTCAACAGTATCCTCAGGTAAATTCCCAGAGGTTATTTTCAGCACCTAAAATGCACTTGTAGAGGATTTTGAAAGTACATACCTCTTAATTGAGTGCAGAGGTTTAGGACACTTAACCTCCTTGAAGCTATGAAAGAAAGTTCTTGAGTGCTCGAACTCTCACCAACTTTAGATCTTATCATACCTAAAAAGCATTTTACTAATCTGGTGGCTATATTCATTTGTTTTAAGTTAATTTTTGTTGAGTACTAGAGAAGGCAAACATTTATTTATATTCATTCTCCTGGTGAAATTATACCAATTTTTCTTCTGGTTAGACTTCTTTAAAATTGATTTTTAGTAGCTTTTTATGTATTAAAGATAAATTAATGGGTCTATATGTTGGGAATATTTTTCTCAAATTGCTTTTTTCCCCTTGTGTTTCATGCTTTATATCCTAAGGAGTTAAAGATTTTTAGTTAATCAAAATTTCAGCTGGGCGTGGTGGCTCATGCCTGTAATCCCAGCACTCGGGAGGCAGAGGCAGGAGGATTGCTGAGTTCAAGGCTTGCCTGGCCTACATAGTGAGCTCAGGGCCAGCCTGAACTACAAAGCGAGACCCTGTCTCAAAAAAAAAAAAAAAAAAAAGTAAATGGACAATGTTGATTCTTCCTACCCAGGAACAAGGGATGTCTTTCCATTTTCTGATAACTTCTTCTATCTCCTTCTTCAGAGTGCTGTAGTTTTCAGAGTAGAGATCTTTCATCTCCTTTGTTAGATTGATTCCTAGATACTTCGTTTTATTGGACATTATTGTGAAAGGGATTGACTCCCCAATTTCTCTTTCAGTGAATCTGTTGTTTGCATAGACAAAGACTATTGATTTTTGAGCATTGACTTGTATCCAGCTACACTACTAAATTTGGTGATTAAGTCTAGCAGATTTGGTTGAGTTTTTAGGATTCTCTATTTAGAGAATCATGTTATCAGCAGATAATGACAGTTTAACTTCTTTCTTACCTACCTTTATTCCTTTTATTTCTTTGTCTTGCCTAATTGCTGTGAATAATGTTTCCAGCAGTATATTGAACAAGAGTGGTGACAGTGGACATCCTTGTCTTGTTCCTAATTTTAGTGTGAAAGGTTTTAGTTTTTGACCATTGAGGATAATTCTGGCTGTTGGTTTCTTGTAAACAGCTTTTATTAGTTTGAGATAAAGGGAAAAAATAAGAATTAAATTGTGTCATATACTGGTGCATATCCCCAATATTGAGTGGATCATGATATGTATATACAATGTACCAGTAAAGGTAAAATTTAAAAAAAGGTAATTGACAAGAGGTACAGCAAGTACAATCATAGGACTTTGTAACAGGGGCTCAGACACCATGAAAGAGTGACTCCAAGCAGCTTTGTCAGGCAAGTGCTGGGGGGACGTTGTTGCCCTTCTCCCCTACCCGCCCCTGCCCTGCTCTCTCCTCCGCTTTGCTTCCTTTCTGTCCTTTTCTCTTTCCTTTCTTCCTTCATTTTTTCTTTCTCTAATTCTCTCTCTCAGAAAAGACAAGATACTAGATCAGTAGGCTTAAACATTCTAGAAAGGTCCAAGCAGAATTGGTTTTCTTTTATTTATCAGGTTCTTTTGTCATTTAAAATTATATTTGTGATATATGAATATGTTTTTGTTGTAAAATATTAAAATAGTGGGGCTTTTATTGATTTATAAGAAGTTTCCCTGTATATTATAGGTATATATATATATATATATTAATCAAAATATTTTATTGACTTTTGAGTTAAATCAAAAAGTTGTGTGAGGGCCAGAGACTTAGCTCAGTGGTTCTGGTGCCTGCCTCGCATGCGCAAGGTCCTGAATTCGTTCCCAGGTAACCACATACAATGCCGGGTGTGATCAGTACCACATACCACAATGGTGGGCATGGTGGCTCACGCCTGTAATCTGAGCACTCAGGAGGCAGAGACAGGAGGATTGCTGAGTTCGAGGCTTGCCTGGGCTACCTAGTGAGCTCAGGGCCAGCCTGAACTACAAACGAGACCCTGTCTCAAAAAAAAAAAAAAAAAAGTTGTGTGAAACTCCCTGTTCCCCTACCATTCCCTTAAGTTTTTCTACATGTACAATGTAGACTGTATCAACATATTGGAATTTTCTCTCTTTCTTTCTTTTCTTTCTTTCTTTCTTTCTTTCTTTCTTTCTTTCTTTCTTTCTTTCTTTCTTTCTCTTTTTCTTCCTTCCTTCCTTCCTTCCTTCCTTCCTTCCTTCCTTCCTTCCTTCCTTCCTTCCTTCCTTCTT
>PVIC010038660.1:0-17500 GCA_004025085.1 Thryonomys swinderianus
TTCTTTCTTTCTTTCTTTTACCTCATTTATTTCCATAATATCAATTTCTTTTTGAGACAGGGACTTCTTATGTAGTCCAGGCTTAACTTGAGTTTGTATAGCTGGGCTGGTCTGGAACTCTCCTGTTTCAGCCTCCCAAGTCTTGGAATTACAGGCATATACTATACTAGTTCATCATCAGATTTTGAACTATGGTTTCCCTTTACACTGGGGGAAATCTTACGTGATTGTTTTTCCTTTTTAAATATATATCAAGAGTATGAAATACTTAATTTAAATACCTTGTTGAACAGACAAGATTCCAAATCAGAGAAATTTAAGCTACTTAAAAGGTTAGGGTTCTTCATTCTTTTGTTTTTTTTTTTTTTTTTGAGACAGGGTTTCACTTTGTAGTTCAGGCTGGCTCTGAGCTCACTATGTAGCCCAGGCAAGCCTCAAACTCAGCAATCCTCCTGCCTCTGCCTCCCGAGTGCTGGGATGACAGGCATGAGCCACCACGCCCAGCACTGTGGTATGTGGTATGTGGTATTGATTGCTGGTGTGCGTGAGTCTCCAGGCCCAGCATTATATGTGGTTATGGGGGATCAAGCTCAGGACCTTGCACTTGGGAGGCAGGTGCCGAAACCACTGAGCTAACCTCTGGCCCAGGGTTCTTCATTCTTAATGTTAGTCCAGAACTTTGACCCTCTAATCATGACTCAGTGCTTACATTTTTATATTATTATTATTGCTCTTAATTTTACTAGTAGCATTTGACCAAAAATTAGGGACTCTTGGGAAGCAAGTGTTTAAAAATATTGAAATGCTACACTTACTAAGTTTGATAGATAAAACTTAATACATTTGTTTGTTCAGTGTTCATTCATAACAGTTTTATGTGGTTATTGCTCCAAATCCATGGCAGTGGTTTCAGAATTTTCCCCTTCAATACCTGTATCTCATATTTCTAATAGCCACATCTTTTGGTACTTCTAATAGTAAAATGTGCTGACTGACCCATCTGATTTAAGTTAAACTTCTTGCCCTTTTTGAAAAATTTTAATTAGCATATGTTTACTATGCATAATGGTTACATTTTTTTAGGGGTAGTCTTAATTCTTCCTTCCTCTTCCCTGTCTCTCCCCTCCCTCCATCTCTTTTCTCCTTCTAATTTGAGAATAGGCAAATACGCCTGATTTATTTCACCTTAGACATGTTCTCAAGGTGCATCCATTTTCTTACACATCACTGAAATTTATCCTTTATAGCAGAGTAAGTACTCCCTTGTGTATAAATATCACATTTTCACATTTTCTTTATCCATTCATCTGTTGATGAACATACAGAGTGCTTTCAATATTTAGCTATTATGAGTTGTGCTGCTATAAACATAGATATGCATGTATCACTGTAATATGGTATCTTTATTGGAAAGATACTTAGGAGGAGAAGAGCTGGGTTGAATGGAATTCCTATTTTTAGTTTTTTGCGGAATCTCTATACTGATTTTCATAGTGGTGGTTTTGTTTTACATTCCCACCAAGAATGTAGAAAGGTCATAGCCTGGCCAGCATTTATTTGATTTCTTTGATGACAGCTATTTTTTTCTAAGATGAAATCTCAAAGTGTTTTTTTTATTTTTGCATTTTTCTAGTAGCCAGAGATGTTGAACATTTTTTCATTCATGTATTGGCTATTTGTATTGCTACTTCTGAGAAGTGTCAGTTCATTTCAGTTTCCCATTTTTGTAATTGGGTGTTTTATTTGGGGGAGATCCCATATTTTTTATTCTTTTACATTCTAGGTCTTATACCTTTAAGGTGTAGCTGTCAAATTTTTTTCCCATTTTATAGATTGTTTTTTCACTTTGTTGGTTATTTCCTTTGCAGAAACTTTAATTTAATATAATTGTTTTTGTTGATTTTGTTTTGTTTTTGTGATACTGTGTTGTTCAGACTGGCCTTGAAGTCACTACGTAGCCTAGTCTGGTCTCTAACTTGCAGCAATCCTCCTGCCTCAGCCTTCCAAGTACTGGGATTACAGGTGTGCATGTCACTACACCCACTCTTATTGATTCTTGCTTTTACTTTTTACCTTTAAGTTGTACTTCTACATTTTTTTTTGTTTTTTGAGACAATGTCTTGCTTTATAGTTCAGGCTGGCCCTGAGCTCACTATGTAGCCCAGGCAAGCCTCGAACTCAGCAATCCTCTTGCCTCTGCCTGCCGAGTGCAGGGATTACAGGCATGAGCCACCACGCCTGGCATTGTATGTGATTACTGGGGATTGAACTCGGGACCTTGCGCTTGCGAGACAGGCGCTGGAACCACTGAGCTAAATCTCCGGACCTCTACATCTACTTTTTGTCTTCCCACTGATACTTGAGTTTTACTTTGCTTTTTGAGTTCTGAATTAGCCTTCAGGTGATTTTTTTCTTTTTTACGCCAATGCATCTGAACTAAAATTAACTCAGTAAGTTATTTTGTTAGTAATAGAAAAGCCATTTAGAAAGATTTTAAACATTTTCAAGATTTCAGTTTTATCTGCAATATGCTGATAAAACAAGTGTCAGATATATTTTGGCTTTTTCTATGTATGTCTTAAATTCTAGATTGATTTTTTTTTGAGACAGAATATCACTTTGTAGTTCAGGCTGCTGCTGAGCTCACTATATAGCCCAGGCTACTCTTGAACTCACAGCAATCCTCCTGCCTCTGCCTCCCATGATATGGGATTATAAAGGTATGAGCCACCACACCCAGTACTGTGGTGTGTGGTGTACCGCAGATTGAACTCTGGACTTTGTGCTTGTGAGGTGGATGCTGGAACCACTGAGCTAAATATCCGGCCCCTAGACTGATATTTTTTGTCACTATTAAATATTATAAAATGGATTTTTCAAATTTTGGATATGATATACAAGTTTACAGAATCTCAAATTTTTATAATTTAATCTAAGAATGTAATCTCAGCATATAAAATATGTAAAGCTAAAATGATACTGCAAGTTTTTAATAATCAAAACATTTTATTTTTTTTAAAGCTCCTGCTGACCTTTGACCCTATCCTTGTAGAGAAAGTTGCTATTTTGTTATATCATATCATGCAAGATAACCCGCAGTTGCCGCGTCTGTACCTGAGTGGAGCGTTTTTCTTTATCATGATGTACACAGGTTCCAATGTACTTCCAGTTGCTCGGTAATAATTTTATGGACAATCATTCTAAAGTTTTTATTTGAATTACACATGAGCAGATTTATTAAATTGAGTTTGTGAATATATCATTGCTTTTATTTAAGTTTTCACTCTAAAAACTACCTAAATGTCTAAAATTTTGGACAGAATATGAAGAGAATTACTCAGAATTATGCCACTCTAGTATTTTAATGTATTTACTGTAAATATTAACATACAGTGTTATATTTTGCTCTTGTCAAAAAAATTAAATAATTTTTCATATTGTCACCTAATTTATGACATATTTTTTAATCTGTCTCGAATACTTAAATTGTTGCCTTACTCAGAAATTAGAGGATATGCTGTATGAGTTGCCTTTCTTCTTTAGTTTTTAGAATGGTCACTAAAACCAGATCAGTTCACGTATCTTACAAATAATTTATTTTTCTTTCTAGGTTTTTGAAGTACACACATACCAAACAGGCTTTTAAGTCAGAAGAGGTAAGCCACACTGATCTTCTAAATATTTGGCACTGTGCTTTTTCCTGAGCTGTATGCTGACATTGATTGTAGGGCTTGAGGGCAACCATTACTTGTTGGTTTGTTTACTTAACAATCTTTGTACTACCTTACATATAGAAAGCTTAAATTGAAAATAAATGTTCAATTATGAGTTATATCCTGATATCTCTGAATATAGGCTTTTTTTAAGCAAGATTTAAATTAGTGATTTTTATAAATGCACCTTAGTCTTAGATAGTTGGCTAACATTAACACTTCAGCCTTTATGTTCAGTCCCAAGGTGGAAGAAAAAAATCATATTTGAAATTACTCAGTTTTTCATATGCTTTTGTATTCTTGCCATTTTACTGAGGAAAAACAGTAAGCATCTAAAAAGAGAAAAAACTTTATTCAGGTAGCTTCACAACTTTATAACATTTTGTAAAGAAATTATTGTTGTCAAAACATAACTGAAGGGTGTTTCAGTTTTTGTTAAGCTTTACGTGGTATGTTGATTTTTTTTTTTTTTGGATTTTCTCAGAAGCATAATAATAAACCAAATAATAAACCAATTTCGGAAACTAACCAAGGATTGTTATACATGCTGCTTTGACAGTAGATGCTAGACCAAACTGTAAGTTGTGTAGAGAAGCTGTCAGAGTACTTTTAAAAAATCCATTTGTCTAATGATGTTAATACCCACAACAGCATAATTTCCACAGGTTTATACAAATAGAAAATGAAGATATAAAAAGCTTTTAAATGTTGATCATATTACTTTAATATAGTTTAGGCATGTTTTTTCCTACCTCTTCTTATCTTTAAGGAAGTTAACACATCTTAAATTTGCCTAGAAGAAAACAAGTCATATTTACAGTTATTAGTATTTTGTTCCCATTAAGTAAAAAGAAAAGAGTTTAAAAATTTTGTACCCTAATTTATGATCATTAGCTTGATCCAATTGGCCAGCCAAAGGATATGAATAAGTCAGTATGGTTAATTATTATTACCCTGAATAGAAATTCATCTCAGTCCTAGTCATAATTCATGAGGACATTTAAAGTCTTTAAGATCTTCTGGACTTGTTTTTGAAGAGAGAGGTAAAGGAAAGTTGGAAATTAGCATATAGTGTCATGCCATGAAACTAATATAAATCTTTACAGGATCATCGTTTTGTTGTTCATTATAGTTATAAATAATCAAAAGCTGTTGTCTCAAATAGATATTGTAAGAGCACTTAACATGTAAGAAGGTTAATACTGCTGCAGTTGGTTCTGCCTTGGAGCTTAGGTGAGGCCAGTTTATACCTGACATCTTTGGACTTCACATTTTGCTATGTGTCCATCTAGCTCCCACCCTGTACCTTCTGCATAGAAGTGATTTGTTCTATTTGTACTCCTTTTCTGAAATATTCTCTAATCATAGTTCATTTAGTCAGAAAATAGTGCTTTCTGATTACTTTGTCTTGTTTTGTTTTGTTTTCAAGACAAAAGGACAAGATATTTTCCAGAGAAGTATTCTTGGGCACATCTTACCTGAAGCAATGGTTTGTTATTTAGAAAATTATGAACCTGAGAAGTTTTCTGAAATTTTTCTAGGAGAATTTGATACTCCAGAAGCAATCTGGAGCAGTGAAATGAGGTAAATAACCAATGGAATGTATTTTATGCTAGAATCGTTGTTTATCATCTGGTTTGGCTTCTGTTGAGTAGAAATGTTCCCATTAGTATCATAATCTGAAGTGATGGTCATTGTTTCTAAATCAAGTGATGGGTTTTGACAAAGCTTTGAGTTTTTTCCTGTTCAGCATGATATGTCAAAATTGCCTTAATAGAGCTTTATGTAAGCATAGCCCTAGTACCACTAGTGTTTTCTTAAATCAGTTTATAGAGCTAATGAGACTTTAGTTAGTGAACTAATAAAATATCTGCAGGTAATATAAAGGAAGAAAGTCAAGACACATGTCTTAGATATTTGGAAATAGGTCTATATTCCACTAATTCAAAATTGTGTTCATGGATAGAAGATACGGCCACTTCCATAATACTTTAGGATGAGGTCTTCCTAATCAGAACATTTTGACCTTTCTTAGAAGGTTTGTTTTCCTACGGAATGTCCTTGTCAAGGATGAGAATGCCATAGGAAAAGCCTGTGGAAGCACAAAAAAAGGAGAGCCCCCAAAGCTGATGGTAATATCCAGCTGTGTTCTCCAGAAAGCCCTTGTCAGTTCATAGGTCCAGTTTCATGCTGTTTCTTTGGGGAGAAGCTGTCAGTTCTGTCAGCTGATTTCCTCAGTCAGTCGTTCCCTTCAGGCTGACTTCACACTCCCTGTGCCACCTGCTGGTTATCATTGCACTTCTGTGGGTCTGTTGACCTGTCTACTTGTCTTTGGCTCACTACCAGTTTTTCATTAGGAAAAGTACATAGGAACATGAATACATTAGTAACAGATTTAATAGGATACTACCTCAGGGAGCACACTTTGAAGCTCTTGTCTGAAGCCAATAATTGAGTTATCTTTAAGATCTATGACTACCTACTTTCACCTTCTCTTCAAAGTAAAATAATTTCTTGAATCATTTCTATGATTATAGGCGCCTCATGATAGAGAAGATTGCTGCCCATCTTGCTGATTTCACACCTCGTCTTCAGAGTAATACAAGAGCGCTTTATCAATATTGTCCTATCCCAGTTATCAACTATCCACAATTAGAAAATGAACTATTTTGTAATATTTATTATCTCAAACAACTTTGTGATACACTTCGGTTTCCAGATTGGCCAATTAAAGATCCAGTAAGTTAACCTACTTTGTTCCTTCTTAAATTATAAAAACAGCCTCTGGGAGTATGTTTTTCTTCTGCAATAGAAAGGATGATGCTTCTGTAAGATTCGCTCTACATAAGCACAGCATAACTAAATATAATGAAATATATTTAGGTAAATTACTGAGAGGTAAGTTTTTGAACATACTGCAAACCTTATAGACTTGCTATTTTGTGACAGAGATAAAAGATTTACTTCCAGACATATAACAGTTCTCTACTGTAACAGTTAGGCATAGCTTTTTTTCTATAGCAGGTTCATTAAGCTGAGGAGTTTTAGAAGAAAGTAATCTGAGATAGAGGCTGTCCATTAATATCTACTTAAAACCCACTATGTTGTCTTGAGTTTTCCAAGCCCCAGTTCTCTTCTCTAAAGTGGTGGTAATAGTAACAGAGGCAGCTGGCTCTGCCTCTGGCTATGAGCATTCATAGCATACATGAAAGGCATTAAGTGCTCACATGTATAATAGCATGTGCTGTCTGCTTATTCATGGTATCCTTGGCACTCCACTTATTTGAGCTTTGGATACATACAGGAACCTGGGAAAAGTAGCCCTAGATGCCCATGTTGTTCTGTTCCTGTAGCAGAGATTATATCATTTTCATTCCAAAAGATTTTACAGTTGGCAATGTACTGTAAGTTACTGTCTCTTTACAGTACCATGTCCAAATTAAAACAGATGGCCTTTGATACTTGTTTAGGATCAACATGAGATACAATAGAAAATGTGGTATTTTAGTGAGATCTAGGTTTCAATCCACTGCCACCATTTATTGACTGGGAAATACGTAGTTGTCTCGCACAGTCTTTGTATGTACTTGAATTTTTATACAAGAATTACATTTGCTGGTCTGTAAAGTACTGAGCTCCTTGGCCAATAGACAAGAAATAAATAGATCGTTTCTCATTCACTTCCCTGCTTCATTGAGTACTGTCCTTTATATTATTTGAGCACCAACATAACAACTATTATTGAGTTGTTTTGAGAAGTACACTGCTTTCTTTCTTATTACAGTGAATCCTGTACTAATTTCATGATTTCTATCCTTTCTTTAAAAATTAAGGATAAGACACAAAATGTCAGAGAATAAAAAAGAATATCTGGACATGGTAATATAAATCTGTAATTCTAGCTACTAGAGTGGCTGAGGCAGGATGATTCCAAATTTGGCCAGCCTGGGCAACTTAGCAAGATCCAGTGTAAAAATAAGATTAGGGCCAGAGATTTAGCTCATGTGCAAGGCCCTGAGTTCAATCCTGATAACCACATACAATGTTGGGCGTGGTGACTCACACCCACCAGCAATCAATACCACATACCACAGTGCTGGACATGGTGGCTGATGCCTGTAATCCCAGCACTTGAGAGGCAGAGACAGGAGGATTGCTGAGTTTAAGGCTTGCCTATGCTATATAGTGAGCTCAGGGCCAGCCTGAACTACAAAGTTAGACCCTGCCTCAAAAAAAAAAAAAAAAAAAGGTTAGGAATATAGATCAGCGTTCCTTGGGTTCGATTCCTAGAACCACAAAAACAAGGAAGGAAATAGCCTTTTAATAAATAACTTGGTGCTAAAGTATACAGCAGTGTTAAGGTGATTTTTTTGTTATTTGTATTTCAGAAAGCTTTTACTTAGATAACCTTGAAATGCTGATTTTAAATAAATACACTTTTAAGCATTTTATAGCTTAAAAATTATATTCTGAAATAGTTTAGTAGATACAAATTTTAATTCTCCTCAAGGTTAAGCTTCTGAAAGATACCCTTGATGCCTGGAAGAAGGAAGTAGAAAAGAAACCACCTACAATGTCAATAGATGATGCTTATGAAGTGCTTAATCTGCCTCAAGGACAAGGACCGTGAGTTATTTTCAGGAATATAATAGTAAATGTCTGCCTTGCCTTAAAATATTACTGTCAAAGGCAAAATTATATTTAAACCAACTGTTTTTAATGTTTTTACCTATTCTTTGATTCATATGTCTAGGAATAACATACAAGACTGTATTTTTATGCTTTTCAGGTATTGCAATTTATTAATCAAATTGCATCCTTCTGTTCTTGCTAGTAGAATTGTTACTACTGACACATGGTATGCAGAGTACTTGGTATTGTTACCTCACATATTACTCTATTAATCATTTCTCTCTTACACATGAGGATGAGTATGCCTAAATGATAACCTGGCATAGAAAACTTATGTGGGTAATTCACCTATAAATAAAACTTTAAAATAATTTTGCCTATATTTTAGGGGGGGTTAATTTGCCTATTATATAATTACACACAGTTCCTCATATAAGTAAGATTTTAAAATAATTTATATATTACTGTATTCATAAAATAAGTTTTCTTTTTAACAGGCAAGATGAGAGCAAGATTAGAAAAGCCTACTTCAGACTTGCACAAAAATACCACCCTGATAAGAATCCAGAAGGGAGGGTATGTACTGAAGTTAGGGCTTTTGGGTTGACTGCCTTTTGTTCTTTTATTATTTAGAAGAAGAAAAGATACTACCTTGTATGCGATACTGCCTTCTGCCTCATAATGTATATTCATCATATGTTTAATAAGTTTCTAGTCACATGCCCATGTTTTTTTTGAAAACACTCCTTCCTCAATTCGGCAGAAGTCTGCCCTTGTAACTAATAACATGGTAAAAATAATTCTCATTTCTTATATGTGAATTTACTCCATTGGGCAATCACAAGAGTAATTAAAAGGAATAAGGATGAATTTAGTTGATTCATAGATGATCCCACTGCTATCCAGACTTTGAGTGCTTGTATCATTTTTTCCAATGATACCCAACTTCATGTCAAACTAACAGAAGTGAAAAATTTGACTTAGATTCTCAGTCATCTGCTGCCAGCATTC
Organism: Thryonomys swinderianus; assembly: GCA_004025085.1. Lineage (NCBI taxonomy): Eukaryota > Metazoa > Chordata > Mammalia > Rodentia > Thryonomyidae > Thryonomys > Thryonomys swinderianus. Next base: position 9,357 of record PVIC010038660.1, read on the forward strand.
CCTGATCCTGTGTTGTTCAAAGAGAATTTGTAAAAGATGAAACAATAAAAGAACCACTAAAACTAGAACTCATAGGCTACTGCTAGAAACTTGTACTAATTTCTACTGATAACAAGTCAGTAGTTTTCATCAAAAACAGATTTTGTCTGCTTGAATAGGAAGAAGTGACATTAAAAAGATGTCATTTTTATATGAGTAAAACATTTTTATCAAAAGCTAGGGTATTGCTTTCTCATTTTTGAGCACCCCATAGCAATTAAAATTCATCTGAAAGAAAAAATTAAGATGGAGAAAAGTTTCAAATTGCATGTTAAATTGCAAAGCTTAACCTATCAGATATTAAACTATTTCATAAAGCTATAATAGTAAACCATTGTGAAACTGACAGCAAAATCAGCATCTAGATCAGGTAGGGCTTTAAGAGTATGGACTTTGAGGGCCGGAGGGTTAGCTCAGTGGTTCCGGCGCCTGCCTCGCAAGCGCAAGGTCCTGAGTTCGATCCCTGGTAACCACATATAATGCTGGGTGTGGAGACTCACGCCCACCAACAATCAACACTGCATACCACAATGCCAGGCATGGTGGCTCACGCCTGTAATCCCAGCACTCGGGAGGCAGAGACAAGAGGATTGCTGAGTTCGCGGCGGCTTGCCTGGGTTCCATAGTGAGCTCAGGGCCAGCCTGAACTGCAAAGCGAGACCCTGTCTCAGAAAAAAAAATAGAGTATGGACTTTGGAGTGCGACCTTGGTGTAACTCTTAATGCTGTCATCTATTAACTGTATTTCTAAGCAAGTTACTTACTGTCTGAATTGGAGTATCCTCATGTACAAAATCCATACAAAAATAGTTCTTAGGTTACATGGCTATTTTTACAATATAGTGAGATAATGGCATTTAAAAAATTTTTCCCCTTTTTTTCTCTTTTAGTTGTTTGGTTTTGTACCAGTTACTTTTTTCTACTTCTAATCCATTCACTCGATTATGTCAACTTTGTGTTTCAAACAAGAATTATACGGGGCTGGAGATGTAGCTCCAAGTTCTGGCATCTGCCTAGCAAGTGTAAGGGCCTGAGTTCAATCCTGGTAACCACATACAACAATACTGGGTGTGGTGACTCACACACACCAGCCATCAGTAACACATACCACAGTGCCAGGCATGGTGACTCATGCCTGTAATCCCAGCACTCAGGAGGCAGAGACAGGGGGATTGCTGAATTCAAGGCTAGCCTGGGCTACATAGTGAGCTCAAGGGCAGCCTGAACTACAAAGTGAGACCCTGTCTCAAAGAAAACAAAAACAATAATTATACTACATTTCTTCGACTCGAAATTCTTCCTTGGTTTTCCATTGTATTAAGGATTTAAAAAGTAACAGTAATGGCATTTAGCACAATCCCTAGCATAGTGCTCAATAAACTATAAGCTGTTGGGGCCAGAGATTTAGCTCAGTGGTTCCCACATCTGCCTTGCAAGCACAAGGTCCTGAGTTCAATCCCTGGTAACCACATACAATGCTGGGTGTGGAGACTCACACCCACCAGCAATCAATACCACATACCACAGTGCCAGGTGGGGTGACTCATGCCTGTAATCCCAGCACTCGGCAGGCAGAGGCAGGAGGATTGCTGAGTTCCAGGCTTGCCTGGGCTACATAGTGAGCTCAGGGCCAGCCTGAACTACAAAGCGAGACCCTGTCTAAAAAAAAAAAAAAAACTATAAGCTGTTACCATAATTTCTGTTACTGCAGACTCTTTAGTGTCATTGAGTTTAATATGACATACTCATACTTTAAAGTTTTATTTCAGGAATTTTTAAATAGTACCAAGATCATTGATTAGCTATTTGGAAAAAAAATAGTTTTACACCAGTAGTATACCAGCTAAAATACATGAGTTCCTTAATGCAAAGAAAAGGTGATAGTAAAGAAATTATTCATAAATTACAAAGTATACTAAGTTGTGATTTGGGAAATTACAAATTAAAATCAATTATTTTTGCTTGTATACAGGATATGTTTGAAAAAGTAAATAAAGCATATGAATTTTTATGTACCAAATCAACAAAAATAGTGGATGGACCAGATCCAGAAAATATAATTTTAATTCTGAAAACACAGAGCATCCTCTTCAACCGCCATAAAGAAGGTATTGCATTTGTCAATTTATAAGCTCTATCTGCCATCTAAGCCTAACATATCACTTGTTCTATAGTGTATCTTAATAGAATTATTGATCTTAGAAAAGATCAAAGGTCTTAGAGTTACATTTTTGACACAAAAAGTAGATTTCTAGCTGGGCGGGGTGGCTCATGCCTGTAATCCCAGCACTCGGGAGGCAGAGGCAGGAGGATTGCTGGGTTCTAGGCTTGCCTGGGCTACATAGTGAGCTCAGGGCCAGCCTGGACTACAAAGCGAGACCCTGTCTCAGAAAAAAACAAAAAAAATTTTAAAAAATAAAAGTAGATTTATAAAAGATCAAAGTATTATTTGTTTTATACTTTATACCCCTCTTGCCCATATTTTTAATATTGTGCATTTCCAACAAGGTGTTATTAATCACATTAGCATTTGATGGAGTTATATGGTTAGTTTTTGTGTTTAGACAGCATGGAAAACATATGAAATCTAAGATATTAGAACTTAATCATGTAGCATTGTTAAATTATACATAATACTGCACCTGTTTTAACTCCAAAAGCTTCATAAAGTTGAAAATATCAAGGATGTCTAGATATTCAGAAAGGAATAGAAACTTTTCAGAGGATCATATGCTGTTACTCACATACCCCATTTCCTGTTGTGGCTCATTAAAATACCCTGTAATCCTATGAGACAGCTAGGAGGAGTTGGTATTGATGAAATAGTATAATTTTTGGATAGTGTTCTCTAGCATGCTTGCAGGGTCATTATGGTCCTAATAGAAGTAGTCCAGAACGTCAGGAGTACGTTGAAAACATGTAGTACTTTGTGGAGCACATGGAAGTTGGGATCTGTATGGTAAATCCCCATTGCCTTGGTAATGGAATTTGGCATACAGCAGAAAGTGGGAGGCTCATCTACTGTAGGATAATGTTGGAAAAGAAGGAAGAGAGGACAGTAAAGATCTTAAATAAACATGAGAAGTGTTGGGTACTTAAAGACAGCATTTAAGTATTGTTGCACAGGGAAACCTGAGAATTTAGTAATTTGATTATTAAGGAGAACAGTGGTTTCACTTTTGTAGGGGTCAAACAGAATCTAGAAAACATTTTAATTCTGTGACAGTGGCTATTAAAAACCATCTTAGAAATATTTTTCAAACCCTTAGTTACTTTTTAATGGTTAATATCTATTAGTTACAAGGTACAGTTGTGGCTTAGCATTAGTTTATCTGCTATCATAAGTGTCTTCTATTCGCACAGGATTTATACTCATGTTCTGGGGTGTAGTTCTTGATTTTATAGAATTTATAATTTTCTTCTCTTTTAGCACATATATCTACATATGTATTGTGTATGTACATCTGTGTCAGAGGAGGAAAATTGGGACCAGATCTGAAAGTCCTTTGTTTAAATCTTAGAAATGACTTTTAATTTAAGGTAAATTATTGGTCAGCTTCAAAAGGCAGAAGGTGTTATAATTTCAGATAGTATTACAGAGGTATTTATCAAATAATGGGCAATTAATTTTCATATTCCTAATAAATCACTTTTTTATTCTGTTTATGAAACAATTGTATACCTACATATGCCACCTTTAACTACTAATTTGCTTATCAGAATATGAAATCAGCTAAATATAGTTCATGAACTTTATATTTTTGTTTTTGTAATAACAAATATTTTCAGAAGTTTATTTTAACTGGTAAAATAGGAAAGTATATGTATAATCCAGACAGATGAGTATAAAATATTCACTCATTTAAATAAAATACCTTCTTGAAATTCTTTTTAAAAAGATGTGTATTGTGAAGTTAATATAATTTCTGGTACATTTGCTATATCCTGTTCCTAACAGTTCAAAAGTTACACAGAAACCAGGAATGGTCCCCCACACTTGGGTTGCTACAGCAGGAGGATGGCAAGTTCACCCTGGGCAACTTAGTGACTTAGACCCTGTCTCAAAAGAGGGGTTAGGGATGTAGCTCAATACAAAAGTACTAGGTTCGACTCTTAATACTCAAGAGGAAAGAAATAACATAGAAATGGATAAAAGAAAGTACATATTCTTCAAAAAATCAAGTATAATTATATACCAACAAGTGCTATTTTTTAAAAATTTAAAACATTTTAGAGAACTCCACCCAATGTGTTTACTAAAACAGGAAAGGTCCAAAGCATTACATAAGCAGTTTAACTTCCTTCCTTCCTCTCCTCCTCCCCTCTTCCCTTCTTCCCCCCTTCCCCCCTTCCTCCCTTCCTCCCTTCCTCCCTTCCTCCCTTCCTCCCTTCCTCCCTTCCTTTCTTCTTTTTCTCCTTCTCTCCTCTCCTTCTCTCCTTCTTTCCTTCCTTTATTCAAACTGAAGCTAGGACACATTTGAGATGTTGAGTATTTTATTTTTTAAGGCAACATAATTGAACATAGTCTCAAAATTCATTTAAACCCCAGCATGGTCCATTTTTGCTTTTCTAATACTAATCATTGATTATTTCAGATTTGCAACCTTACAAATATGCAGGGTACCCCATGTTAATTAGGACTATAACGATGGAAACTTCAGATGACCTCCTTTTCTCAAAAGAATCCCCACTGTTGCCCGCGGCTGCAGAGCTGGCTTTCCACACGGTTAACTGCTCAGCCCTCAATGCTGAGGAGCTCAGGAGGGAGAATGGAATAGAGGTAAGGTGAACAACCTCTGGGCTTATCCTTACACTAGTTCAGGTATATACTAGGTGACATTTGCTCTAAATGCACTAATGCATTTGGAGCAGTTTCTCCTGTAATTTATTTCAGCATATAACATAATACTCTATTCTAGATAAAACTAAGGGAGAGTTGAGCTTTATTTTATAATATGAATTCGAGAATATTGAGTTCAATTGGGAAAAGGAATGTTGCTTGCAAAGTAGATTTTGGGAACATTTTTATAAAAAGGAACTTTTAGGAGCCAACATTTAGGTACCAAATATTTTACATTAAAAGGTATTTAAAAGAATTGAGATGTTGAGTATTTTATTTTTTAAGGCAACATAATTGAACATAGTCTCAAAATTCATTTAAACCCCAGCATGGTCCATTTTTGCGTACATGTAGTAAGTCCCCATGATGAATATACTGCGAACGTAGTAATTTTTAAAATAAGTTTTTTAAAAGTTTGTTTATTCCTGCCACAAAAGACCTTTCATACTTCTATTTCAAAATGGAAAACTCATGGCTGACTTCTTTCCCTGCAGGTGTTACAGGAGGCATTTAGTCGCTGTGTGGCTGTTTTGAATCGCTCTAGTAAACCAAGTGATATGTCAGTACAGGTGAGGCTAAAGTGTATGTTTCCCAGACAGTTACACCAGACCAGTGGCTTAGTCTTTAGCATACGTGAGAAGTATGTGGGGAGCTCATGGAAGCATAAGTTACCAGCTTCTGTCTCTGCCCTGCTCTGAAGTTCTAATTCAGCACTTCTTGCGTGGGGTCTATAAAATCTGCTATTCTAACAAGTCTCTAGATGCTGCTGGTGGAGCTGGTCTGTGTGTCACACATTAGGAATCACTTATGAAGTGTTGGTATCGATGTTTACTTTGATGTATTAGAGAGCAGTACAGTATACGGAACCATTTTATCTATACTAGTTTCAGACATATGTCTTTTTTTTGAGACAAGGTTTCAGTATTTAACTCAGACTGGCTTTGACCCACTGTGTAGTTCAGACTAGCCCCAGAACTTTTGCTGATCTTCCTGCCTCTGCCTCCCAAGTGCTGGAATTACAGGCAGGAGTCACCAGGCCTGGTGACATTTGTCATTTTGTCACTTTTTCCACCTACTTCTGTAATTTTCTTCTCTGCCTCCTTCCCATATTTGTAGTATTTCTTTTGACGGTTTTAAAGATTAGAGAGAGCATGTCTTTTTATGCAGTACTTATATAGCTAACAAAATTAAAATATAAAATCATGCTGTATTTTTAGTTTTATCGTACTCAAGAATACTGGGCTTGAGTGTCATCCTATTTTGAAGTACCGTGTGTGTGTGTGTGTGTGTGTGTGAGTGAGAGAGAGAGAGAGAGAGAGAGAGAGAGAGAGAGAGAGAGAGGGGGTTTCACTTTGTAGTTCAGGCAAGCCTCCAACTCGCAACCCTCCTGCCAGTGCTGGGACCACCATGCTGGGCATTGTGTAGTATGTGGTACTGATTGCTGGTAGGTGTGAGTCACCACACCCATATTGTTGTATATGGTTACTGGGATGGAACTCAGGACCTTGCACTTGGTGAGGCAGATGCTGGAACCACTGAGCAAAATCCCTGTCCCCCTGAAGTACTTTATATAAATAGAATTATGATATTCTGCCATGTGAAAAAACTGGAGAAATACCTTAATCCAGAGCCCAGCAAACTTTTTAAATAAAGACCCAGAGATTAAATATTTGAGGCTATCAGGAGTTAGTCTTCTGTATATTCTTTTGTTTCACATTGTATCTCTTTAAAAGTATAAAAACCATTCTTAGTTTACTGTTACTACAAAAAGCAGGTCATAGTTGCTTAGTTCTGTAGGATATATGTGGCCATGGTTTGCCAGTCTATTAAAATTCTTACTGAGAAAAACTAGTGACATAATGGAAATCTTCTGTTTAATTTTGGAGTGTTATCTATCCCATTAAGGATTACTCACAGATTTCTGCTGATTTGATTTCTTCTGTGTTTTATGTAAAGAATGCATGTCACACACACCCCCACCCACCTCTGTTGTTGACTGCAGGTGTGTGGACACATAAGCAAATGCTATAGTGTGGCAGCCCAGTTTGAAGAATGCCGAGAAAAGATCACAGAAATGCCTGGAATCATCAAGGATCTCTGTCGAGTGCTCTACTTTGGCAAGGTGGAGTTGATGGTTCCATTTTCTGGATGTAGTCAGCAATGTTTTCCTTGTCAAATAGCCAGGTTGTTTTCCCAAAATTATTTGTAAGTAAACTGCTTGGATCTCAAAGCATTTTTCACAGAAACTTTTCTGCATATGAAGACGTTGTTCCTAGGCTGGCCCATAAAATGTAAGACTAGAGTTACGTATCTAAAGGAAGTTGTTCTACCCTTATTTATTTATTCATTTATTCATTCATTCATTTATTTATTTTCTTTCTGTTTCTCTTTCTCTCTTTCTTTCTCCCTCTGTCTTTTTCTTTCTCTTGTTCTTCTCTTTCTGTTTTCCTTTCTTTCTTTTCCTTCCTTCCTTCCTTCCTTCCTTCCTTCCTTCCTTCCTTCCTTCCTTCCTTCCTTCCTTCCTTCCTTCCTTTCTTTCTTTCTTCTTTCTTTCTCTTTCTTTCTTTCTGTGCAAAAAGGTCTTGCTTTGTGTTCAAGCTGGCCCTGCTGGCCCTAAGGTCACTAGGTAGCCCAGGCAAGCCTCAAACTCAGCAATCCTCCTGTGTCTGCCTCCTGAGTGCTGGGATTACAGGCATGAGCCACCACTCTGGCTGGCTCTGCCCTAATTTCTAAGGGAGAGAGGCAGAGAGAAAATAGGGAAAGCCAGATTAAGTAAATCTGATACAAGTCCAGGTAAAATTTATACTTAAGTCACTGCTTGGTGGGAAATGATGTAGAGATCTGAGGGCATACTGTTACCTCCCAGTCTACAACTGCCAAAGAAAAAGCTGTGTGATTGGGAGGGAAAGAGACTTTTTAGAGAACTGGCCAGGGTGAGTTGTGTTGACTAGACGAGGAATGAAATGTTAATCCTGGACCATGGTTTCTCAAAATAAGCAACGTAATGAAATACCTCCTTAGCTACATCTACTTCAGAGTCCTACATATGTTTATTAAGAATACAAACTCAGGGCCGGAGGGTTAGCTCAGTGGTTCCGGCGCCTGCCTCGCAAGCATAAGGACCTGAGTTCGATCCCCGGTTACCACATATAATGCTGGGCGTGGTGGCTCACGCCTGTAATCCCAGCACTCGGGAGGCAGAGACGGGAGGATTGCTGAGTTCGCGGCGGCTTGCCTGGGCACCATAGTGAGCTCAGGGCCAGCCT
>PVIC010038661.1:0-17508 GCA_004025085.1 Thryonomys swinderianus
AGCTAGTCTTTAGCACCAGAAACCTGTAAATTGCCTAGGAAGAAGTTTAAAAGCGGGGAGAGAACATTCCATAGATTCTCAGATGTTCCCTGGCAGATAGGTTTATCTCTGCATTTCCTGTGAATTAAAACTGTGCGAACTGTCGATGTTTTGCTATTATTCACCTTATTGAATGTAAAATTTTTCACATGGGCACTCTAGCTAGAAATACTATAAAAGAGCACTGAAAAAAAAACTCGGGGTCCTGCTCAGTATTGAGAGGCCCTCCCGATCCCATCTGTGTGTGTCTTGTGTTTTGCTTAATCCTCACCCCCCCCCCCACACACACACACTCAGGTGCTGTCCGATTTTGCTGGCTGGCCCCAGCAGGCAGTATTATCTCCACACCCACCTTTTTTTCCCCCCCAGTACTGGGGATTAAACACAAGCCCTTCACTTGAACTACATCCCAAACCCTTTCAAAGCAAATTTGTTTTGAGACATAATCTTGTTAAGTCGCTGAGTTGCCCAGGCTGGGCTTGAATTTGAGATCCTCCTGCCTCTGCCTCCCAGAGTGCTCGGATTACAGGAGTGCGCCACTATGCCCAGCCTCAACATTCCCTTTCAATCTTCCATGTGCTCTGAAAGCTCAGCTGTGCTTGTTAGTCCTGCACAAAACTCCTGAGACTTCGTGATGGAACTTCTCCCCTCTGCTGGAGCGTCTTCTCTCTTCCATCATTAAGAGCCTGCTCCCCCTGAGGGGGTCCAGGGCACTGATCCTTTGCAACACCTCCCGCTCCCCCAGCGGGGACGCCTTCCTGTCCTCCAGAAGCCCATCTGACCAGTTTCTGAGAATAATTGTAATCCAGACACTGGCAGAGCTACTTCGCTCTCTGAGATTCAGTATCGCTCCATTTCCATCCCCATCCCAGTCCCTGTGGAATTCTAAGCTCATGGCTTCTCTGGTCACTTCTGCTATAGTCCTACTTTTGCCTGATTTATCCAGTAAGCAAATGTATCATCATCTCATAATGCTGCACTAAAATGATCCAGATGTCACACACACACACACATACACGAGAGCTTTCTATGCTTAGCAGATTTGACTGAAGGTTTGTAAAAGCTACATTACAGAATTTAAATAATTTCAAACTGAACATTAGGCATCCTGTTCTGGGAATTCTACCATTCACGTGCTGCCTTGCCCCCATGACTTGGCTTTGACTGCTGTCCTCCACGTGTCTGATTTCTGTGTGTTCTCCACACAGATTCGGAGGTAACCCTCTCCTTTCTCAGAATCTAGCCGGTTCTCATTCCCAGCTGCTTCCCACCCATCACCACATAACACACCAGGAAGCTTTTCTAAGTGCGACTTCTTCCCGCAAGGAACATCAGTGAAGGTTGTAAGCGTTTTCACTCCATTGTTGTATTATGCTAATAATCGTTCCCTAAGATGGCAGGATCTTGGCGGCCAGTTGAGAAGAGAATCTACATCAGGTCTTTCTAGTCTTCATTTTTACACAGCTAAATTTCTAGTTATTAATTCATGATATTCTTGTCATCTTCTTTTGTGCTTTTCCTCTCTTCAAACAAACTGGCAATTTCTGTTCTAGGTCATAGAAAGCTGGAATTTTCCAATGCTTTTATATCATTGGAATCCTTGTATTTTAACTGGACACAGACATCCAGAATAAAGACTAGATTTCTCAGCCTCCCGTGTGGACGCGGTGACCAAGTTCAGCTCCTTGATACATGAGCAGAGTGGTGTACACACCTCCTGTGTGGCCTGTAAGAAAAAGGGGCCCTCCCTTCCTTTCCCCTTTACCTTTTCCTGTGTTCACACTGTGGATCCAGGAACATAACATAAGGATCTCTCTAGGATGACACAGATAAGAAAATATCCCAAGGGATAGTAGAACAAGTCAGAAGTGTGAATCCCCATGTCAACCCTGATGGCTTCATCCCAACTAATCCATGATCTAAAAATTAACTTCCATTTTGTTTAAGCCTCTGTTTGGAGTCTTTTGTTATCGCAGCTGAATGCAACTCCTGACTATGTTGGTTTGCCAGAGCAGCACTACGATTTGAATGCGGCTTGTCCTCAGCAAAACTCACAATGCAATTTCATTCTTCCACGCAGCAGTACTGTGAGGTGGGATGTGTATGCGGGATGCGTGAGGGCCCTTGCTCACGGCCATGGGACTTGATTAGTGAGCATGGCACTGGTGCTCATAAAGAATCTTCAGTCTCCCTGACTTTCTTTTCCCTCTCTCACCATGTGACCTCTCTTCCACATGTGCCTTTTGCCCTTCTTCTTCTTGCCATCAGTTGAAGCAGCATGAAGGTCTTGCTAAAGCCAAGAGGAGATCATTCCCATGCTTTGGGATGTCCCAGCCTCCAACATTGACCAACATAAACCTTCTGCCTTTGTACATTACCTGGTCTCAGGTATTCTATTATTGCAGCAGAAAACAGACCACACAGGCTACCATAACAAGACTTAGATGGTTTGAACAGCAGAAACTTATTGTCACAGCTCGGGAGACTGGCAGTCTGAGATCAAGACTTCAGCACTGCTTTCTTCTCAGGCTTCTCTTTCTTGCCTGTGGTCTTCATGTGGTCTCCTTCTGTGCACGCACAGGTGTCCAAATCTGCTTATAGGGACACTGTCATATTGCACAAGAAGCCACCACAGAGACCTCACTGTAGCTTGGTCACCTCTTTGAATACTTCTTTATCTACATTCTGAGACGCCGGGGTGAGGACTCAGACAAACTATTCAAAGACAAACTGGGGTGAGGGAACACAATCCAGGCCATCATTCTACTAGCCTGGTTTTCTCCTGGCTTCCCTGGGTGTCCTTGGGGGACACGAGAATTGTCTGCACCCCTGACCCGGAGAGGCAAGGTAGAGGCTCAGGAAGGACCACAGCCTGTTCGCCTGCAACTCCCCGTGGATGGCCAGATTCACAGAGAAATGACCGTCATTCTCACCATGCCAGGCTGATGTCTCTGCCCTAAACCTGAGTGCTGAAGAGCCCGGAGAAGAGAACGCCACCGCCCTTGTTCCCCCAACCTGCCCTCTCTCACCCAACCCACTCAGTTCTGCCAGGACCAGAACTTGCACTGCCTCAGGCTGGGAGACTTCAGGAGAACAAGATCCCTTCCCACCACTGAGGCTCGAACCCTTTCTAAGCTCACCTGGAAGTTGATTTCAATGGTATAAAAGGTCAGGGCTCTAAAGAGATGAGGTCACTAGGTTTCAGGGGCTCTGCCTTCATGAGTGGACGAGGTTGTTACTCCTGGGGTGGGCTCCTGCTGAAACCAGTCTCCTTCTCTCTGTCTCCCGTATAATCTCTTGCCTTTGTACCTGGTTGTGACAGCACAAAAACCCTCACTGGATCCTGGCACCAAGTGCTTAGACTTCCACCTCTGAGAACCACAAGCCAATTAAACTTCCACTGCCTGTAAACTATCCAGTCTGATATTCTGTTACAGCAGCAGAAGACTGAGCCACCCATCAAGCAAGAGGCAATTTGGAGTCTGCATTAAGCTGCCTTTAAAAACAAGAAAAAAGAAAGAAATGTGTTAGATCTTGCATATCTCTGGAGCCTAACAGAGCAGCTATTGCCAGAGCATGTTGGAGAAAGATGCACAGAGGAAGAAGAAATGGAAGCGAAGGACAACACAGAAAAGCAGCACCACTATCTCTTCTTCCCAGTGGGATGGGAGGTTCCCCGTTCTGAGCCCCACCCAGCCTTCAGCTGCTCACTGTGCAGTGCCTTCCTGTGCCTACTCGTCCTTCCTTGAAGTCCCCACAGGGGAAGGACGATTTCCAGGAAAAGATGCACTTTATTCACCCTCTGGTCTCCCACCCCCACCCTAGCCAGGGACTTAATTGGTATTTTTAAAATATGGATCAAAAAAGGGACCGGGTCAAGAGAACAGGAAGAGGCCAGGAGCTGCTACGAAGTGGAGGCTGGGGGGGAGGCCTCATGGCTTAGGAAGGCACTGTCTGGGTGGGAGGGGGAGGCCCGACTCCAGAGCCTAGAACCTCCCTGGCCCTCTAAGGAACCAGCTCCAGGCCTTCGGAGCAGCCGACACTGTGCTGCCTCTCTCCTGTCATGATTTATTCAACTAAGCTGTGTCTTAAAATATCCTCAGCTGGTGGTTTGTTCTCTGAGGGCTCAGCGTGTGGGGGGAGGAGAGAGGCAGGCTCCAGACCCGCCCCGGGCACTGGGTACACATCCCAACCCTGAGAGACAAGAGGGGTCGATACCAGCCCCTTCACGGTGAGCCCTGAGCCCCGACAGGCCTTGCCTGAGGGTCACAAAGGTCCTAGAGTTGCTGGAGAAGAAAGAAGAGGAGCAGGCTCACTCGCTCACAGAGAAAGCCTGGATCCTCTGAACAAGGACCACTCAGACTGCAGAACCTCCACTCACTGGCCCAGCTCTCTAAATGGTGCCAGCTCTAGGTAAGGAAACCCAGGCTCAAGCCAGAAGGAAGAAGATCCAGCTGGAAGAAACGAAGAGGAATGTGTAGAAACGAAAGCACTACATGCTCTACTTACATGACCCAGCATGCTCAGCGCCGAGGGAACAAAGTTCCCCAGTGGTGTCACTGTGCCGCCAACCCAACCCAGAACACATCTCAGCTGTGTTGCTGCTCCCCAGAGTCAGTGGGGTCTTCTGGTCCTGTGATCAGAAACAATCGGAAAACATGGGTTTGAACCCGCCTCACCTCTTCGTGACCTAGGCAAGCATGTGGAACTGTGAGAGGCGCCATTTCCTCGTCCATCACAGGGGTTGCTCTCTCTAGTGGAGGTGCTGCTGAAAAGATCAGAAGGGGTGCGTGTGGGAACAAAGCATCAGTAGTCTGGTCTTCTGAGTGTATGATATTTCCTTCCTCCCTCGCTCTGTGCCACACAGACCATCCCCTCCAGGCTCCCCCTCATTCCAGGCCAACGCCCTTCAAATAAAAGACTGACCCAGCTGGGAGAAGGATGCATAAATCATAGATAATGGATGAGCACAGACTCCTAAGCACAGCTGTATCTACCAAAGCAATTGCAGTAAAACCCACTAATCAAAAGTGTTGGGCCAGAGTTATGCCCTGAAAAGGATCCTGTGCTGAGCCCGAAGGCCAGGTAGAGGAGGAAAGAAAGGGCAAGCCATGAGGAGGAGTGATAAAAGCATAATGTGAAATGAAACTTGGACAGGACAAGGGCCAGTGCAATTCAAAGCCCAGCTAGGAAATTCCTAACATTTTTAAGCTAAAAGTCCCTTTACAAAAATAACACTTCATTTTGTACAGCAGTTTTAGTTACATAACACATTTGAACAGAAGCAGAAAGTTCACGTAAGCTCACACACTCTGCCTACTGCACCATCAGCCTCTCATCAGACACCAGACTTCTTGCAACTAATGAACTGCGGGATACTTCATACAAAGTCCATGGTTCACTGTGGCTATTGTATGTTCTAGGGGTTTCCCTGAATGCGTGGTTTTATGAGTCTTCCACCAAAGTATCACACAGAATAATTTCAATGCCCTAAAAATCTTCTGTCCTCTGCGTGTTGATCCTCCCTCCTCTCAATCCTGGTAGCCACAGATATTTCTACCGTCTCTATAATTCTAAAATGTTGTATGCTTGGAATCAAACAGTTTGTGGTCTTTGCAGCTGGGTTTCTCTCCCTTACTAATATCTAGCTAAGGTTTCTCTACCTCCTCGCATGATTTGATAGCTCATTTCTTTTTAGTGATGACTAATATTCCATTGTCCGGATAAGAATCCTTTACTGGGGGCTGGGGACATAGCTTAGCAATGCAGCATCCACCTGGCAAACGTGAGGTCCTATGTTTGAGTCCCAATACCAAAACAATTTTTAATATCAAAATAATTTTAATATCTCCAACATGACAATCACATGTTTAAAATAAAGATGGAAACTGATTAATCCAGCAATATGTTGTATATATTATTAGTCATAATGATCTCTGCATAAATCATTCACATTCCCTATTTTAGATGGTAAAAAGAGAACAAAATGATAGTGCTGATGTATCCACGAATCAACACATCCCAAGGGTGGGAACCTACAGTTAGGGATGTCATAGGAATCGGACAGCTTACTAAAGATCTTCGGTTGGCCACAGGACTAGTCAGATTCGCATTTTTAAAGATCAGCTTGGCTAGCTACACCCAGGATGGATGCCAGAACTTTCTTCCAACATCCCCAGGACATCTTTCCAGACAGGATTATACTTGCACTAAATTCACAGAGAATTTAAAGAAAGGCCCCATTGACATATTTAACCAAAAACTTTACCCAGTTTGCTCTCCCAAACAAAATCTTGCACAGGAAAGCAACAGTCAGGGCCGTCGAGTCCAAATTTGCTTTCAAAATCGAAGAGCTGCGTGCCTCCCCAAGAGAACAAAACCTACCAAAGCTGTAAAACCAAGACACACCATAAACAAAATCATCCCCAAAAGATAATTCAAGCCGAACGCTGTCGTACAGGCCCCACCTTTCCCAATGACGTACTCTCTTTTCAAGGTCTTAGATACGACCTTTGCTCTAGGATTGATTCCAGAGGACGACTTATTCAAGAAAGTGGAACCCCAGAGCCTACAGTCCAAATTTGGTTTCAGAACTAAAGATCAAGATTCCTGGCTGTGATAGATGGTTAATCTCAATTATCAACTTGAATGAATGGAGAGATGCCTAGAAATCCAGTAAATGTACTTTTGGGTGTGTCCATGAGAGTGCTCCAGAGACTGTTGATGTATAGCATACGGTCAGCAGACTGAGGGAGGAAGACTTGCCCCAAATGTGGGAGCACCAGATCATAGGCAGGAGCCACAGGGGGAGAAAAGGCAGAAGAAAGAGGAAGCTCCCCAGTAAGCAAGATCCACCCTTTCTTCTTGGGCAGGTGCCTCTTTTGAAGCTGTGGTACCCAAAGACCTTGAAGAGAGCATGTAATTGGAAGAAAGTGGGGTTTGTATGACAACATTTGCTTCTCTACCTTGAATTATCAGACTCCAGATTCTTCAGCCTTTGAATGCAGACCTCACCTGCTTTCCAGGAGCTGTGCTAGGACTGTGGCTGCATCACTGAACCTTCTTGTTCTGAGGCTTCCAGCTATTTGGTCCTAGTAGCTACTGGTTTGCCTGCCCCTCTGGGCTGCAGATGGCCCCTGTGGAAATAGCCAGACCTGGATCGTGTAAGCCAATCTAACATGTCCCCTCTATAATCATAGATACCTTCTTTCATTTCTACTCCTCCAAAGAAAGGCAGAACCTCAAAGTAAAGACCAAAAGCACACAGGCTGAGAGGAGAGGTCTGTGGTGCGAAGGCTGCACATAACGGCAACACCACTGTCCATGGCCATTTGATGGATCTTGGACCAAGGCTGGGACATAGTGGTAAATTCCGTGTCACTGTGAGCCCCAAATCTCTCCCTCCCTCCCCCCTCCCTTCCCCACCCTCGTATCTTCATTATTTCCCCTGGGACTATGAGGAAGCCTTCTGGAGACAGCAGACTGGAGTTCAGGAGCCAGCGACAGGCAGACACACTACAAAAGGCACTACGGAGCTGGAGATTTAGCTCAGTGGTTCCAGCGCCTGCCTCGCAAGCGCAAGGTCCTGAGTTTGATCCCTGGTAACCACATACATACAATGCTGAGCATGGTGATTCACGCCTGTAATCCCAGCACTCGGGAGGCAGAGACAGGAGGATTGCTGAGTTTGAGGTTTGCCTGGGCTACATAGTGAGCTCAGGGCCAGCCTGAACTACAAAGCGAGACCCTGTCTCAAAAAAAAAAAAAAAGGCACTGCGGCAGCTTTACCAAGCCAGCCTGGCTCTGGAGTCCAACAGAACACAAGAATGATGCAAATATAATTAACACAAACCATTTCACCATCACCACAATAATCGTTCATTCAGACAAAAATTATCAGAGGACATTAAAACTCCTAAGTGAATGTTTGACCGTGACAAGACAGACATTACTTCAAAGAATCTCCCTTGAATTGCTCATTAATCATAGAAGCAAACTTAGTAATTTTGCAGTTGGGAAGCCTGGCAAACTTCACCTCAAACAAGTGATTAAAATTCACTTCAGCAGTAATAGAGCAAAGTGACACACACAGGACTCGTTGTAGGAGGACCAGGATGGCCCACAGTCACTTCTACGGCATTTACTACCTCAAAGGCATAAATCAAATACACCTATGAGGAAGCCCCAGATGACCCAACTGAGTGGCAGTCTACAGTGACAGCCTTACACTTCTAAAAATGGTGCGAGAGGGCCGGAGTTTTAGCTCAGTGGTTCCGGCGCCTACCTCGCAAGCACAAGGTCCTGAGTTCAATCCCGGTAACCACATAGAATGCTGGGCGTGGAGACTCACGCCCACCAGCAATCAATACCTCATACCTCAGTGCCTGGCGTGGTGGCTTAGCCTGTCATCCCAGCACTCTGGAGGCAGAGGCAGGAGGATTGCTGAGTTCGCGGCGGCTTGCCTGGGCTACATAATGAGCTCAGAGCCAGCCTGAACTACAAAGCGAGACACTGTCTCAAAAAAAAAAAAAATGGTGTGAGAAATGGCAGGAGGCCTGCACACATATCAAGCTGGCTGGGGAATATTTAGAAAGTATGAATGAAGTATGTTGCATGTACTACCATCTCTGTGGTACAGGAACAGGTATAGTCAACGTTCTGATTTAGATCTAAAATGACCCTCCAAAACCCTGATGTGTTCTGAGGTTGGGCTTTTGCAAGGGGAAGAGATCATAGGATGCTATTCTCATCAGTGACTGAAACCATTAATGAATTCAGAGCTGAGTGTGCTGTTTGTAGGTGGGGTCTGTCGGAAGAGGTGGGTTGCTGGGAGGTAGCCTGTAAGGGCTTTCTGCTCACCAGCTCCTCCTCCTGCTTTCTTCTTGATGCCATGGATTAAGCACCTTTTCCTTTCCCACTCTGTTTTTGTCTTGGAACCAGCCAACCATAGACCACAACTGCGTGCCAAAATAAACCTCCCCTTTTCACTAGTAAGTGTACAGTGTTCTCTCCAGCTATAGGAAAATGACTGGGGCACTATCAGAGCCCAACTTATACCTAAAACTTCTCTCCAGAAATACTCAAGAAACTGACAGTATTGATGTCTCAAAACTGCTTTTCATGTTAATCTTTTCATTATCTTAGACTATTTTAAATTATTTAAATGTGTTCGTGAATTTTTTAAAACTTAATCTATAAAAGTAACATTAAGTGAAAGAAAGCAGGCACAAAAGTACACATTGTTATCATTCCATATATATATAAATTTCTAAACTAGGAAAACCTAATTTGTGGTGATGAAAGGCAAGGAAACCCACATGTCCCAATTTCAAAACTTACTTCAAAGCTACAGAAACCAAAACAGTATGGTACTGACATGGCACAAACATGTAATCCTATAGAGCAATGTGATAAACCTGAGAGTCTGGAAATAAACCCTTGTTTATTGCCAGTTAACTTTCTTTTTTTATTTTTTACATTTGCAGTAGCATTTTTCATTAATACATGTTTATGATATGTAATGAACACATTTGTCATGGGGAATTGGTGCATAAACATATTGCATAGGTTTTCAATAGGTGTACCTAAAGCGGCAGGATGCCAGCTAGTGTATGCAGAGCAGCTCTGGCTTTGCAGATCAGAGCTCAGCACAGACAATCCAGAAGAATGGAAGACTC
This sequence comes from Thryonomys swinderianus, assembly GCA_004025085.1. Lineage (NCBI taxonomy): Eukaryota > Metazoa > Chordata > Mammalia > Rodentia > Thryonomyidae > Thryonomys > Thryonomys swinderianus. Next base: position 9,717 of record PVIC010038661.1, read on the forward strand.
ACTCAGGAGTTTCAGAGGCGAAGTGTGCAGCTTTATTCTAATGCCTGCAGACCAGCCTGGGATCTCTCCACAAAGAGGTTGGTGCTTGGCTCTGCTGACACCCAGGCTTTTTATACCTTCCCTACAGTACCTTGAAATTAGAGGTGGAGTCACACTATCATCTCATTGGTCAGGTTCAGCATTTCTATTGTTTACAAACTTACACACCTTATGGGCTAGTACAGCGTACAAACCACAAGCTCCATTGGTTAGAACAGTGCACAGATTTCCACCTATAATGGAGAAGCAAGTATAACAACACTTTTTTTTTTTTTTTTTTTTTGAGACAGGGTCTCACTTTGTAGTTCAGGCTGGCCCTGAGCTCACTATGGTGCCCAGACAAGCCACCGCGAACTCAGCAATCCTCCTGTCTCTGCCTCCCGAGCACTGGGATTACAGGCGTGAGCCACCACGTCCGGCATTGTGGTATGCGGTGTTGATTGTTGGTGGGCGTGTCTCCACGCCCAGCATTATATGTGGGTACCGGGGATCGAACTCAGGACCTTGCGCTTGCGAGGCAGGCGCCGGAACCACTGAGCTAACCCTCCGGCTCCATATAACAGCACTTTTTAACAAGAAGGGAATTTCTAAGCCTGAGTGAGCCAAGTATTCTGAGGCTCCAAACCTCAATTATAACAAAAGTTGCAGAGTTCCTGGCTCTGCAGCGAAGTAACAAAGTTTACAAGTTAAAAGGGAGGAGAAGGGGTTCTACTTCAGGGCCTTCCAAAAGCCAAATTTGAGCTTTACGTCAGTGGAAGGTTTTACAGATTTGGTTTTTCCCTCTATACCAAGGACCTTCAGTGGGGAAAAGTCTCTCTTCAACAAATGGAGCTGGACCAAATGGATATCCACACGCAAAAGGATGAAGTTGGACACCTGTGTCACCCCATACACAAAGGTAACTCGAAATGGATCAACGACCCAAATCTCAAGGCTAAGATGATCAAACTTTTAGAAAACAATAAGGATAAGTCTTTGTGACCTTGGATTTGGCAGTGGATTCTTAGATACAACACTAAAGACATAAGCAACCAAAGAAAAAGTGGGTAAGCTGGACTAAAATAAAAACGTTGCACATCATGCTAAAAAGAGAGAGAAAGAAAACTGTTATGTAGTAAATTACTGCTGGAGAAACTAGCCAGTCAGTGTGTAAAGTCATGCTGGTGGGCACCACCTTCATTTGATCCCAACCTTTCCAACCCCAGAGAAGACTCAAACACAAATGTGCATGAACACCTGATGTATATAGGCCCTTCAGAAGTGCCTACTTAAGCCTCAAGTGGTACAAACAAGACCCCTTCCCTTCTCCCTGATCCTCCACTCAGCCTCCAAAATTCTGCGGCCTCCTACCCACCTGCATGGGGCTGTGTCACCCAGCGGGCAAGGACCAGGGCTCCACACTACCTACCCACTGAGAAGCTGGGTAGAAGGCTACAACAAGACCTCAGAATAGGAGATCTCAGAGGACACAAACAGAGGACACACTCCATTCCTATAATCCTTAGCAACATTCATTTCTAAACAGACCTTCTTCCCTTCTGTCTTTTTTTTTTTTCGAGTGGGTAGAGGAAAATGCATATGTCTTAAGCAGCCATCTGAAGAGAAGAGGAAATGAAGGACACCAGCACTATTTCCCCAGTGTTCATGTAAAGAAATAAGGAGTGATTTACAGACTAGGGTTTGCCAACTATTAGTGGACATTTTGGGCCAGCTAACTCTTCACTGTGGGGATGGTCCTGTGCATTGTAGGATAAGTAGCAGCGTCCATGGACTCTACTCACCAGATGTCAATAGCTCCCTGCACCCTGCTCAAGTTAGGACAACCGAAAGTATCCCTGGGTGTAGCCAAGTAAAGGAAAAGAGAGAGAAGGAAGTGAGGGGAGGGAACTGGGACAAACGAACAGAGTATGTTCAAGATTGGAAGGGAATCAAAATAACAGGGAGGGCTGGGGATTTAGCTCAAGTGGTACTGCGCCAACCTTCAACGCACAAGGGCCCGAGTTCGATCCCTGGTACCTCAAAAAAGAAGAAAAAACATTTGGGCCAGAGATTTAGCTCAGATTTAGCGCAGGGCCTTGAGTTTGATCCCCAGTAACCACATACAATGCTGGGCATGGTGACTCACACTCACCAGCAATCAATACCACATACCACAGTGCCGGGCGTGGTGGCTCATGCCTGTAATCCCAGCACTGGGGAGGCAGAGACAGGAGGATTACTGAGTTCGAGGTTTGCCTGGGCTCCATAGTGAGCTCAGGGCCAGCCTGAACTACAAAGCGAGACCCTGTCTCAAAAAAAAAAAGAAAAGAAAAGAAAAAGCAACTTAATATGACTTGATATAGTATGACCCATAAGACATTATTCAAGAAAAAAGCAAGGTGCATAACAAAGTGTGTAAATGACTATATAAGAACACTCTGTACCACCCCCCACCCCCACCCAAAAAGAGAGCAGGTTTTCTAATACTGAACTATCTGGAAGGATATACAGTTGCTAAGTATAGAAATGGCTAAAGGACAGGACTGGAAGTTTTTAACCTTTTAATCTGTGCTCCTTTTCACACGGTTGTATTTGGGGTTATATGAACGTATTATAGTTTTTTAAAGCATAGTCAGCTCTCTATATCCATAGGTTCCATGTCTTTAAGTTCAACTATCTTAAGAATGAAAATATTTGGAAAAAAAAGTATCTGTACTGAACATGCAGATTTTTTTCTTGTCATGATTCCATAAATAATACAGTCTCTTTAGATAGTATTTATACTGTATTAACTGTTATAAGTAATATAGAAATGATTTAAAATTTATAGGAGTATATATATATATATATATATATATATGATATACGTAAATACTGCAGCATTTTATATAAGAAACTTCAGCATCCACAGATTTTTGTATTCATTGGGGACCCTGGAAATAATTTCCTATAGATACTGAGGAACAAGTCCATATAATATCTTTAGACAATGTCTCACTATGTTGTCCAGGCTTGTCCCCAACTCATGGAATCAAGCAATCTTCCTGTGTCAACCTCATGAGTATCTGAGACTACCAGTGCCTACACCACCAGGCCCAACTGCCATTAAAAAATAAAAGACCAATTATTTTTAGAAAAAAGTCACTCAGTAGCAATGTGAAGGAAGAAATTCAAGAAACGGTGTCAGCCAGTAGGCTACTGCAATAGTCCAAGCACACCAGAGGATGGGGACTAGGGCCAGAGGTATGTCAGCAAGGACAGAGAGACTCCGAAGAGTATTTGGCAAGTAGAAGCCAAATTTGGATTTATGCATGAAGAAGAAAAGATGACTGCCAGGGTCTGGGCTGAGAAGGATTCCCGCTCAGGTCTGTCCCTTCCTCCAATACCTCCTTCGAGGTTCAAAGGACAGAGATCTGTCTGGGTGAGCTAGAGAGAGGCATGTGCAGGGCCAAGGGTGTGCCTAGGTGAGAAGCGAACAACTACCCCACCTCCTGTACACACACGTGCACGTACGCACGCACAGACACACGCACGTGCACACATACCACCACGTGAGCTCTTAGGGTGCCCCCCATGCTCTTGCCCAGAGAAACTAGAGCTCATGTGCTGTCCTACACAGCACGCTTTGGAAAATTCTACAGAAGAGTTAACATTACTCTTCTCTCTTCCCTGCCAGGAAGCAGCAGAAATGCCTCTGACTAAAAATATCTCCAGTTTTTCTCCTCTCCCTGGTCCTAGAGTTGAATGTCCCCCACCCAGCCAGCCTACGGAGCTGCAGAACGTCCCCACCATGGCTACCGCGCTGAGCTGCTGGCCAAAGCCAGCTGGCGAGGGGCACGAGGGACCGTCAGCTTCTTCCCAGGGAAGCACCAAGGCATCACGAGCTTGTAAGTCAGGAGGCTGCAGGCTGCTTCAAAGCAGTTTTGCTGAAGAATTTGGGTCCTGACTGTGGAAGGTGAGGTGGAGGCGGCCTCACGCGGCTGCAGGGCCTCTGCCTGTACTTTTTTTCTTAAGGGCCAAAGGAAAGTAGTGCTGTTCACATCCCTCAAGAATGAATATTGTTCACTTCCAAGCACAACCACTCCTGCCAAAAAAAATAACTGCTAATTCACTTTCCCTTTGCTGGAGAGAATGAATCAGGGCTCGGCACCCCTCACACAGCCTTTTCTGGCCCTCCTTGCCTGGTGCCGGCTGTAGACAGCTAAGCTCAGGCAGGCCAAAGCCCTGAGGGTGAGGCTGATGTCCAAGCGGCTCCACAGCCCGTGTGCTCCAGGATCCGTGCCAGAAGCTGCTGCCCAGCAGACAGGCCCAAGGAAGATCTTACCAGAAGGCAGCTTCCAACCCAAACACCTCAGGGCCTCACCCTGCCTCACGCCTCTCTCCTGTGGGACCCGTAATAAAGATTTTTGTTCACAATTCCCACCTCCTTCGGTGTCCCTCGACACACCGAGCGCTTCCTGGGCGGCCCCCTTCGGTCCTCCTCAGACCCGAGTCTAACAAGCTCCCTGTCACTGTCTGACCTGCTGGCCTTGCCATCCCCGAGCGCTAGATTTACAACAAGAGGAAGCACTTACTATCTGTTGGAGTGTTATTTGATTAGGAATGCATAATAAATAATAAATGAGACCTAAATTATAATACATTTTTATAACGTAATTTTGAGACAATAACCTCAGCTTCCCACCCTCTCCTGAAACCGACCCCACTTAGCCGCCAGAATCTACCGGATGTGTCTGAGTTTTCCACAGGGTGTCGCTCTCCTGGCTCTGTTGCTCCGGCCGCTCCTCCCGGGACTCCAGGTCAGCGGCGGCCCCTCCAGCATCAGTGCTCTGCAGGCTCCTGTCCACAGAGCTCCGGGGTGCTCTGCCTGCCTCTGCCTCACACTGTCCCTGCACCGCGACCTCCACGTGTGTCGCACACTCACTCCAAGCTCAGCACAATACACAAGGAATCATCATCTGCTGCCCCAGCAGCCCCTGCCCCTAACCCCTCAGAACACCCTCACGGAGAACGGGGGAGCCCTGTGGCACTCACCTGGCACGCCGGGAGTGCCCGGGGAGGTGCATCCTCCCATCCCCACTGCTGCCCGCACCGGACCCCCGCCTTCCAGCGGACGCACCCTGGCTCCTTCCAACCCCACCCCAGGCCCGGTTCCCAGTCATCCCCCCGAAATGCTTCTTCTCATTTCTCCACCCAGCTCCCCATGGCTGCCTCTGCTTCCCAGGAAATCTACATTTAGCCTGATGAATGCAGGATTTTAAAATTAATTTTATTGGTACGCTTTGGATAAACAGTATGATCATATTCATTGTGCAGAATTTGTACCTGTGCGTGATATACCTGCTGCTTCTTTTTTTCCCCATTCTCCTTATCTCCCTTCAACCCATCTTCCTCTTATTCACAAAAGCCTTCTTTCCACTGTTTCCTTCTCTTCTTTTTTCCTTTTCTTCCCTTCCTCCTCCCTTGCCCCCTTCATCTGAACATTTTCTTCCTTATTCCCAGTATCTATCATCCACTTTGGTCTTTAGCTGGCTTTTGGTTTCTCACACAGGAGAAGCGAGCCAATATAACTATGTGTGCCCAAAGTATTTCACTTAAAGTAATATCTCAAGGAGCATCCATTGACCTAAAAGTGTGTCAAGTTTATCCTTCTTCGTGGCAGAGTGGTATTCCAACGTACTCCATATTTTTTTTATCCATTCATCCAAGGATAGGCATCTGGGCTGTTTCCAAAGTTCAGCTATTACAAATTGTGCTACTGTAAACATGGATGTGCCTATATCACCATGATGCTTTTAACTCTTTGGGCACAATACCAAGAAGGGGAATAACTGGGTCAAATGGAACCCCTAGTTCCGGTCTTTTGAGAAATCTCATACTGATTTCCATACCGGCTGCACCCACTTACACTCCCCTCAAGAGTGGAGACTCAGGACTACTATCTAGAATGTATAAAGAGCTTAACAAGTCAGCCTCCGCAAATTTAAAGGCCCAATTCAAAAACAGGCATCTGAAGTGAACTTTTCAGTGGAAGAAGTAAAAGCAACCAAGAAGCATATGAAGAAATGCTTAACATCACTGATCATTCAAGAGATGCAGATGAAAACAACACTGAGATTTCATCTCACCCCACAAAGAATGGATGCTATTGAAAAATTAACCAGCATATTCTGACAAGGCTTTGGGGAGGAAGGAACCCCTCTCCATGGTTGGTGGGAATGCAGACTGGTGCAACCACTGTGGAGATCAGTGTGGATATTCCTCAAAAAATTAGCATTAGAGATACCATTTGACCCTCCTATTCCCCTGCTAGGTATATACACAAAAGAATTAAAAGAATGATATCATAGTGACATATGTGCACCTATGTTCATAGCAGCTCAGCTTGTGATAGCTCAATCTTGGAAACAACCCAAATGCCCATCAACTGGAGACTGGACAAAGATGTGGTTTTTTAATAAAGTGGACTATTACTCTGCCCTAAAAATGATAAGTTTGAGTCATTTATACTCAAATAGATATACCTTGAAGACATACTCATAAGTAAAATAAATAGGTCACAGATGTGTAAATACCTTAGTCTCTGGTATGCAAATCTGAATATGTAAACGAGTTCTAGAATGTATAATAGATATTGTGAAATAGAAAATATTCAAAGGGAAGGGGGTAAGTGTAAATAATGAGAGGTAAGCAAAAATATGATGTTAAAAAAATAAAACATATGTATATTGGAGATACAGGGGCTGTAGGGTTGGCAGGGAAATGGGTAAAAACGAGAATTAACTCATGTGATATACTGGTACAAATTCCCAATGTTGAGTGTAATTGTGATGTGTATATAAAATGTACCAATAAAGAATTTAATTTTTTTTTTGAGACAGGGTCTTGCTTTGTAGTTTAGGCTGGCTCTGAGCTCACTATGTAGCCTAGACAAGCCTCGAACTCAGCAATCCTCCTGTCTCTGCCTCCCGAGTGCTGGGATTACAGGTGTGAGTCACCACACCCAGCATTGTATGTGGTTACCGGGGATCAAACTCAGGACCTTGCGCTTGGCTTGCGAGGCAGGCACCTGAACCACTGATCTAAATCTCTGGTCCAGGAATTCAATTTTTTAAAAAGTGGAGAAGGGTTCCTTTTCCCCACATCCTCACCAAAGCGCAGGATTTTGTGATCTGGCTCCTCCCCTCTCCCCAGCCCATCTCAGACCCTGCCTCTGCCTCTGCCCAGCCAGCTAGAACCTCAGAGGAGCAGAACAGAGCCGCCCTCAGGCCGCCCTTCCTTTTCCCAGAAAACAACCACAGCGCATCCCATAAGCCTCCCCTGGATTCCTTCCTTTTGGCCTCCTAGATAGTACGTGTGATGCTTGGTTGCTCCTTTTTTTTTTTTGTTTTCTTTTTGAGACAGGGTCTCGCGTTGTAGTTCAGGCTGGCCCTGAGCTCACTATGGTGCCCAGGCAAGCCGCCGCGAAATCAGCAATCCTCTTGTCTCTGCCTCCCAAGTGCTGGGATGACAGGCGTGAGCCACCACGTTCCGGCATTGTGGTATGCGGCGTTGATTGTTGGTGGACGTGTCTCCACGCCCAGCATTATATGTGGTTACCTGGGATCGAACTCAGGTCCTTGCGCTTGCGCGGCAGGCGCCGGAACCACTGAGCTAACCCTCCGGCCCCTTGGTTGCTCCTTTTTATTTTTATGTTCATTCAAAAGTTTTTCTTGTGGGCCGGAGGGTTAGCTCAGTGGTTCCGGAGCCTGCCTTGCAAGCGCAAGGACCTGAG
>PVIC010038662.1:0-17498 GCA_004025085.1 Thryonomys swinderianus
TAAAAGCCAGTTCTTATTTTTCTGTGGGTCAGGTCTTTATTTTTATTTATTTTTTTCAGTACAGGGAATTGAACTCAGGACCTTGCACTTGGGAGAGAGACACAATACCATTGGACTAACTCCCTGACCCAGATCAGATCTTTAAATAAGGCTCAGAGGACTTACAATGAGTATATCTTGAGGGACATCTGCTGGTGCAAGCTTATGGTCCCAGCTACTTAGGAAGCTGAGGCAGCAGGAACACTTACACCTGTATGTTCAAGACCAGCCTGGGCGATAGAGTGAGATCTCATGTCAAAACAAACAAACAAACAAACAACAACAAAAGTCACATCTTATTTTATGTAAATTATACTTGAATGTGGACTAAAACCACAACAATTCTGTTAGTAAGCTGACAGGTCTGTGAGATAGAAGATATCCACAAGGTAAAGATTTGTCCTAACATTTTACAAGGCTTCAGACATTAAAATCTTCAGCTTCAAGTTGTTCTCTTTATTGGCCTCTCAGAGAGGTCCAGGGAAGAAAATAAAATCTTCCATTCTTACTTTTTTTTCCTATTTATGAATGAAAATATTTATTCTTAATCAAGGAAATGAAGAGTGAATGTGTATATTTAAATCTTATACTGTTTATTTAATAAAATTTTTGCAGCAGGACAGTACCAATTCTAACACTTTCAGTAATAAAAGCAATGTTTCCAACATGCATAATTCGTTTTCAGCAGAGCTTTTCTTTGCCTCATAATTATTACTTCCTTCCATAGTTGCAATCGTTGGCAGCTATTTAGTGGTTTTCTTGGTTTTTGCAGTCTCTGTCTCTGAGAAAAAAAGGTCCGAGAGACTTCTGGCATTTCTTTTACAGCTCCCACATATAAACATTGGAAGTATCAAACTTCTGCTTTGAAAATGACTAGCCCCCACTCCACAGAAGTTACGGGTTTCTTCAAGTCCCCATCACCGCCAGCCTTAATACTCCAGGTCTCTGTCTCATTATGGGACTAGAGTCTTCATCTTACTTTCTTTTTCCAGTGAGACTTCTGACCCAGTGGTTTCCTGTGCAGTTTCTGCTAGAGGACCTCAGCTGCTTCTGCCACCTTTGCTGCTGACGACAGAAGCAGCCTCAGCCTCGTACACTTGGCTGCTATGGATTGTAATTTCTCTAAATCCAGACGCCAGCTTCTCCAGAATCAAGGGGATAGAGGCCATCATCTGTCCAACAATTCTCCTAAATTGAGCTACAATGTTCCCTTTGTTTTGTATAAGGAGGAACTAACCTGTAACAACACACTGGGGTTTCTTTCTTCCCTTGAAATTATTTCTGGCAATAACTGCACTATAGTTTATCCTGTATTGCTGACTGATCTCGCCCTATTTGGAGAAATGTTTTCCTTTCTCCAAGTCTTGTCATTCAATCCACAGAAGGGAGGGGGGATTTCATGACTATTCATAAAAATTTTCTCAAACTCACCAGTAGTAAGGAACCAGAAGTGACACCTCCCACACATAGGACAGAGGCCATTTTAAAGCTGGCATTTCAGTTATTTCTTGCTACATAATCCACTTTCATGATACTGTGTCTCTTGGAGCACTCCTTCCCCTTACAGCAGTCCTTGGAATCCAGTGGTATATAGGCTTGGAGGCCACACCCTTACATTTCCTGACATCCCCACAAATAATCTTAGAGCTGCATACTTGACTTTGAGGACTTACCTCAACATTTACCCGAGGCCAAAGGGTCTGTATTTGATCTTTGCATTTTCTTACTTTGAGGACCTATATTTGCTAGAAAAGCAACTACCCAGGATTTAAACTTTTCCTTAAATTCTAATAAAATACTACATAATCCCTTCTTTATCCTTTTTCCCTCTCCCTTTCCCTCAGTCTTTCCTCTCTCCCTCCCTCTCTGTCTCTCTCTCATTTTCCCATAGGAATTTAGAAAAGCCATTTGTCATTTTTAACACTCTGCCTGGGAATTTTCCTAGCCTAATCTTATCAGAAGAAGTAAACTCCAGAGTTAATTTCTGGGAATCACCAGCCTCAGAAGTGTTGCATCTCTTGCTTCACAGAAGAGTCAGAACTGGTGCCCAGACTCAGTCAGAGGGAGCAGTGTGTCCCATACTAGGGTGACCTGATTCTGAACTCCTGGGGAAGAATACTGACTTGCCCACTACTCTTGAGCCTAGAATGGAAGACTTTGCTTTTGTGAATATATCCCTTTAGACTGAAAGAAAAGACTGAAGTATGGAAACTGTTTGAGGAATACGATATATATTAGATGAATTCATAGGAAAGAGTCGCTAACAACACTTATGTGAGGTTGGTTAAATAGAAAATGTTTTCCATTCATCTGTTAAACACCTACCTTTTGCAAAACATTGCACAAGGGACTTAGAGTTGGACCCAGACAAAGAGTAAAGTATAATCCTTGCTTTCAAAAAGGATAATATTTTATAGACTATGACCTACATGACCATGTAACAACACAATTATGCTCCAGTAGAGTCTTCAATAAAGTCATACCTACAATCTTTCTTAACATCAGTAATATTGAGAATACCCTATGCATGAAAATAACACTGAAGTCTGAAACTGGGTGCTGATGTGAAATTAGCACAAAGTATTTGTAAAAACTCAATGTACACAAAAGGAAATATTAAAAAATATCAGCTAGAACCATATGATTTGAAAAATTCTGTTTAAAAAAATCAGGGTCTTTTGGGTATATTCCTAGCAGGGGGATAGCCGGGTCAAATGGGACCCCTAGTCCTAGTTTTCTGAGAAATCTCCACACGGATCTCCACAATGGTTGCACAAGTCTGCAATCCCACCAACAGTGCAGAAGGGTTCCTTTCTCCCCACAGCCACGCCAGCATTTATTGTTGGTTGATTTTGTGATTGCAGCCATTCTTTGTGGAGTGAGATGAAATCTCAGTGTTGTTTTCATTTGCATCTCTCGAATGACCAGTGATGTTGAACATTTATTCATATGTTTCTTAGCTGCTTTGACTTCTGCCTCTGAGAAGTGTCTGTTCATTTCAGATGCCAAAAGAATTTAAAAAATCACATTGGAAAGACAGATGTACACCCTTGTTCGTAGCAGCTCAGTTTGTGATAGCTCAATCTTGGAAACAACCCAAATGTCCATCAACTGGAGAGTGGATAAAGAAGATGTGGTTTTTTAATAAAAGGAGTATTACTCTGCCATAAAGAATGACAAGATCAATCCATTTAGGTGCAAATGGAGACACCTGGAGGATATACTAATAAGTGAAATCAATAGATCATAGATAGACAATTTCCGGATCTTCTCTTTGGTATGAACACCTGTAGATGCAAATAAGCTCTAGAAAGTATGACAGCTTTTATAGAGTGGGAAATTTCTATAGGAAACTTGGTGTGCAAATGTGATGAGGGGAAGGAATAAATATAATACAGAAAGAAAAATAAAAGAGCATGTATAAAGGGGGTGAGGAAGTGGGGGTGGGTAGGGATATGGGTAAAAATGAGAATTAACTTTTGTCATATACTGGTACAAATTCCCCAATGTTATATGTGATTTTGAGATCTATATAAATTGTACCAATAAATAATTCAATAAAAAAATCAGGGTCTTATGGGGCCAAGTGGTTTCATACCCATTTCCTTGTTACATTCTTTTCCTTTCCCTATAGTATGATATAAGAAAGAGCATAAGATTTGTAGTTGGTAGATCTGGGTTCAAATCTTGGTCCTATGATTTAAAAACGTGTGTTATCCAGTGTAGTGAATATCTCTATACCTCTCTTTCTTTGTGGGCAAAATAGAGATACTACTTTTTATCCTCATCCTATTTTTCTGTGCTACCCTAGTGTTAGATTTCAGTATCTGTTAAACAAATGCATGATGACAGAAATATTCTTGACATTTAATAACAGATCTTGTTAGCATGGTTGCAACTGTCAGAGCAACAGCTTTCTCCACCTGGTTTTCCTCCAGGTCACATCTTGACCCCACTGTCATCTGCTCCCTTCCTAATCAAACACCTGAAGCAAGCCAGAGAGCTGAGTGTGGCTTTCTACATCACTCTTTGGGGGTAGCACAGGGTTTTTGCTTCTGTGGACTCCAGAATACGATCCAAGGGTAGAACTAGCCTTGTTTCTATGATATGTCCATTTCTGATTTGCAGCCATCCCAATGGCTCAATAATACTAAAGGAGACTCTGAGAGGGGAGTAGAGATGTGTCAATGACAGCACCCAGATGGGGTGTTATATGTAATGATGTGACTATAAATGACAATGCTTACAGCAGAGGCCAGAGTACTGGTGGGGAAAGAGGAGATGTCACACAGTCACCCAATATTTGATAGACTTAATTTTCATTGCCTGAATAGTCTCATTGATCTTCCTACAGTTTTGGTACAATCTAGGGTCACCCAGATGATGCAGATGGGAGAGATATTAGTAAGCAGATCAAACATACCTTAACACAAACAGTGCCACTGGTAGATTGAGCTCAATTACTCTTGCTTTTTTGAGGATCATGAAACTCAGTGTGTTTCTTTCAGCTTCTTCTTCTCCTTTTTTCCTTCTCCTTCTCCTCCTCTTCCTCCTCATCGTCATTGTCGTCCTCCTCCTTCTTCTTCTTTAGCTTCGGATAATAAAAACATGGGCTACCTAGACAACAAGAAAAATATAGAAAGAAAATTTTAGTATAGAATATTGGGCTGTTGGTTTGAAAACTGGTGTCTTGTTTATGCAAAATCTTTTTTTCTAAACAAAGATAAACAAAATACATTTATGGGTCAGTGGCTTTCATAAAAACTAGAATGGAAAGGAAAACTTAATGTATAATAAGTTTGCAGTCCTCCAGGAACTTAGAGAGCCACCAAATAATTTTAATGAATCGTGTATGTGAGGATATTCCTACAAGGAGAAGGTAGGCCAGACCAATCTCTTTTCAAGGCTGCCGGGACACCTTTGACTCAAGTCCTAACATATATGTTCTGAGGCTGAGACCTGGGAAATATAAGTGTGGTTTTTGAGGAAAGGAGAGAGATATCTTTATGATAGCTATTCCTTTATACTTTCATAAATGGCATATGAAAGTGGAAGTTCTGTAGAGGATTTTCCTGTAATTGTCATAATATCCACATCTTCTTCCCTCTCCAAATACTCCATTTTGGTAGAGTTGAGCAACCAGCATATCAGTGAGTGGTTGTATGAATGAAGTGATGATCATCTGGTAAATTGAACTTTATATTCATTAGCCAGCAGTATTCAGCATTCCTCTCCAATATCTGCGATAGTAAGTGGCTCCATATACCCAATTTGGAGGACTTGTTTTGCACTGCTAGCTACTAAAGTACTTGCCTCAGGAACAGGTGACTCATCAGTTGCCTGAGCCACAGACTCCCTGATTCCAATAGAGGTGTCTTCCTGAAAGATGCAAACACATTCCACAGAGATGTAACCAGTTGTCTGTGTTTTACAGTATATGGTGAAAAATAAACCTGAGTATCAAGAGACTGGTAATATGAATGGACAATGGCCAGAACATATATAAGAACAGTTTGAACCCATAACCTGCAGTAATTTGCTCAAGAACCAGCCCCTTATCTACAATAAATAATTTAGGTGGCTAGTTTGCTCTATAAGTCAAACCTGCAGGAAACCTGATTGCTATCTCTAGTGAAAATCTTTAAAGTGAAATAGTCATGTCTATAATAATAGCCCATTGGCCAAGACTTAACTGGCAGCTTGTCTAAACTTCCCCATCTTTGCCTTGCTTCCCACTTAGAAGCAATCGGGGAAAACCAAATGTGTGCCTCTTACCAATCATGTAGGGTATTCTGAGTATTCTGTTGTAGTTAAATTGCTTCCAGATTTTTTCTTCACAGCAATAACTTCCAATTAGAGCGCACCTACATCTTTCCATTATTTGTTTTTGCTTTGATGGTCCTGGGGAATGAACCTAGAAGCACTCTATCATTAAATTATAGCTAAGGCCCCTTTAGTTTTTTAAGTCAGTGTGGCCCAGATTGTCCTCAAACTTGTGATTTTCCTTCTTCAGCCTTCCTGAGTGGTGGGATTACAGGCATGTGATGTGATAATATCCAGTCTTCCTTAAAAACAAAACAGAACAACACTTATAAAACTTTCCTATTTCTCTGCTGTCTATAAGGCTCTGCCAAAATGTAAGCACTGGTGGCTACCTCCTTTGCTATCGCAAGTCTAGAGTAAACAACCTTGCTTTTTCTCGTCTGTTTGGTTATGTTTTTTATTTATTTGCACAGCACTGTGGCTTAATAAATAGGCTTTGTGAATGCACTCATTTCTAAGTTATCCCAAATGCTATTCACTCATTTATTCATTCACTAATGAAACAATAACTGAAAGTTTAACACAAACCATATTTCTTGCTAGGCACAGGGGCAAACGAAACAGTCCTCCCACTAGAAGACAACAGCTTGACAACTAAGGAGGATAGAATGACCTGCAATCCATTCAGTGGGCAGCGAGATATTGGGGCAGTGTTTCTAAAAGTTGTGGGCAAATTGCTTGTTGCATGAGTGAATTTCCAACAAGTTGAAATGAGAGGAAAACTTTTACTTTAGTAATATAAAATTGAATGCAGATTAGAGAAATTAGGATTCAAGGCCATCAAACCCTTGACCACATGGATATTGTTTTAGAATGAGCTTGTATCAGTAAAAATCTAGTAAGGAAATAAAAAGCACTGTAGGGGACAGAAGACTCTACCTCTTTTAGTTCTTACATGGATTCTTTGGCTGGATCTAGGAATCCAGTTAATAGAAGTTGCATAACAAGAGAAAAGCATAAAAGTTTTATGAATTTTATATGTGCATGAAGAGAGTGAAGTCTGAAGGAATGACCAGAGTGTGGTGCTTATATATTTTACAGACACAGGCTAATAAATCTGTGATGCACTGACAGGTCAGATGAATATCTGGACTAAGGTAGTAAATTCTAGGGATGTTACCAAGAGATATGTGGGGAGTGTAGAAGCTAGTGGGAGATAAACTTCAAAGGGTTTGTTTACCTAGGCTCACTGCAGTCCCAATTACTGGTTTCTGAGGTCCAGGCTATTTTCTAGCCTTCACTCCTTCCAAAAGAGTCTTAATGGCTTGTGCATGTGAGAAAAGATAGAGCAAAGAACCCTTTGTGGAGTTACGATTCCTCAGATAGTTTCACCTTGAAATAATCAATAGACCAACTTGGCATATTTTACTTTAACTTCTTCAACGAACATGCCTATTCCAACAGAGAAAAATCAATACAAAGAACTGTTAATTGGACTCCAAAGAACCACAAAAAGGCAAAAAGAGAACAGCAAGATGTCATGCAGGAAGCTGCCACCGGTAGCAGACGTTGAAGTTACTAACGTTTAGACACTGAGGGAACCCAGAGAAGTAAAACTCAAGAATCGTTGCTCAGTTAGTATTAATTCTTTGGAATTAGTACAGGGGTGTGGTTGGGGGGCAGTGGGTCAACATGTGGGGCAAATATTTGAGTGGGATCTGGGATGGGGTTGGTGCTGGAATGTCTCTGAGAATTGCTGAGACGGTTTTAGCAAGTGTTGGAAACGCTGTAAACAAGTAACTGCAACACTGCCCTCTGTAGGTGAAGTTGTTTAGAGCATGACAAAGGAACAGCAAAAAGGAAGCTGAAGGACCGAAACCGTTCTTTTGCCTTGCCACCTCCCTCCTGCCTCTATCCTGGCTGGTTAGGAGAAACATGGTTCAACCCCTGACCAGCTCCAAAAGCTGAGTACACTCAGACCACTTTGGGTAAAAATATTCAGAAGTCTGCACTGTAGACTTTATAATTTCCTAAATAATACAATGCCACAACTGTTTATGTAACTTTTACACTGTGGCAGGTACTATAAGTAATCTAGAGATAATTTAAGGTCTAGTAGAGAATTGCTGAAGTCTGCAAAAACTATACCATTTATGTAAAGGAATTAAGAATCTTCATACTCTGGTACTCTTGAGTCCTGGAACTAGCCTTCATGGATACCTAAGGATGGCTGTACTGAGAGGGAGGTCAGGTTGAACAGAATAGCTTAAAACCTGGTAGAGTCCACAGCCTCCACAAACCTCTTCTAAATATGAACTTCCAGAAACAAGAGGAAAAAACTAATTTCAATTAATACATTGTAAATATCCTTCATATAAAAGATATTCTTACCCTGTGTCCAAAATGAGACACAAAGTTTCAGTGATTTCTGAGAGTCACACTATTCAACTCTTGAGTTTGTTAATTACAATTAAAATTTATTCATAGACCCACCTGAAAGTGCTTAAGACTAAATAGTAAAGTTAATCCCTTAAAAAACACAAGGAAGAGTGGCGTGGTGGCTCACTTCTGTAATACCAGCACTCGGGAGGCAGAGGCAAGAGGATTGCTGACTTCAAGGCTTGCCTGGGCTACATAGTGAGCTCTGGGTCAGTCTGAACTACAAAGTGAGACCCTTGTCTCAAAAACAAACAAAAACACAAGGAAGGGAAGGAAGACAGTGTGCACACACGGAAGGAAGTGCGAGCAACTGCTGCAGTACATTTTTTTTCTGGAACTGGCCCACCACAGGCTGTAGTTATTAAATTTCTTTCTCCATTACATATTCCATGTTCCTCTTCCTCAGCTTTTCTGGATTTATACTTGGTAGAGTATTTCAAAACTTCCTTTTGAGAAGGGTCTAATCACTCCCATGAGACTGTTGTTTCCCTCTAGAGTATTATTAGGTATGGAAGAGCTAAAAACACCCCGGTGAATTTCCTGTTTTTCACATACAGCTCTCTCACCCGCTGTGGGAACTGCACAGATGCCGCTTTGTTGCCAGATCACTTGCGCCAGCCAAGAGAGTAAATAAACTCCTTTACTGGACGGTTTAGTGGTAAAATGACCAGATGGTCTCAATTTCTGTTTTAATGGAAACACTGTGGTGTGCTCCAGTGGGAGCACTCCTTGCCTGGGAAGACACCAAGGGATGCAGGAGGCAAAAGAGATCTAGCGGGGGAAGAAGCCTTTCCCCCAGCTTTGTTTGATGACAGACTTCTCTTTTTGATTGGCAACAGCCCCATGTAGTGGTCACAAAGTCAAAGTATGCATTTTCTTTTGCTAGATTGTGTGCTGAACTTTATCCAGTGCCACAATGGAGTCTTCAGCAGGTCACCCCACTATTTGTATGCCAGCAGGTCCTGAGTCATGGTGAATATGGTACAACCAGGAAACTCCAAAAGTATAAGCTCACATCTTATTTCTTTTACTGTACATGAAATGGGTTTGTCAGAAGTAATGGTGTGCTGATTATCTTGAGTCCAATTAGCAGATTACAGTGCTGGTAAAGTACAGGGCAGGGGGAAGGACCTTCAGCTACTGCTCCAAGATGTAGAGAACTAGTAGGTGTACTGCTCTTACCCTCACAATGAAGAAGGATCAGGTTCTCTAATTCACAACTGTTTTTTCACAACTTGTCAAAGACACAGAGAAACCAAAATTGAGAGGGAGAGAGGAGTCATGTACTTCATTTATTTGCTGGGAGCAAAATTAAATGAAATCGCTAATTCTCAGAAGTCCTTATTTGAAAAGGGTCTGAATTATTCCCAAAGGACAGATACAGTAACTCAGTATGTTTCTGTACTTATTTAGAATAGGGTTTAAGCTGGAAGACATTCTGGTCAGTGGTAAATTCTAGCAGGCTGTACCATAGGAAACATAATTATTTTTGATACATAAAGGTAATTTCTTATGGTTCAACTTAATATATCACTATATTCAAATTAATGGGTAGTTTTAGGAAATTAATACTTGGATAAAATTTATGTTAATGAATCGGACTTAACATTATTACTTGAAAACAAGAAAAAATGTGTGAAGTCAGATGTTTATTGCAGAAAATTTTAATTAAATGCTTTAAACAAAAACAAAACATACTATCCTAAACTGACAATGAATTGGTACTATACAAATGCTTCAAGCTAGAGGTTTATTCCTGATGAATTAACATATAATAAAGTCTTATGACATTTGACTCCAAAATGAATGCATGAATTGGATTGAAATGATTAATAATTTAAAGCAAAATATAAACACAAGGGCAACTGAAACATCAGCATTAATTTGCAGAGTTAATTCAAGGTCAGTGACTGAAGAATTATGTATTTAAAAACATTTTTAGGAAGCAACGCTGTTCCTATGTACATCTGAAGGCCAAGGGCTGGAATTATAGTCTTCATGAATACCATTAGGCAAAGGATGTATAACATCTACCACACATCTGTTTCAAAAACAGCATGTTTCCAAAATTATACATGTCTTTACAAAAAAAAAATTATATATTGGCAACTATGAAGATACCATCAGGATGAGTTCCAAAATACACTACTTTCATAGACATCTCTGAGCTGTATTTGGAGGTACCCATTTTAATCTTGGGGCTTTAAGAACATCTTCTTTGTTTTAATTTGTTTTATGTTTCCATTTTCATCTTCTTCATAATTGACACGGTCTCTTTTCTTGGCAAACTTTTTTCCAATTGTCCCCACCAAAGTCTCATATCTGTTAAGATAACACAAAAAAATAGGAATCAAGTTGTCAGGAATATCAAAACATATACAAGAAAGAGTAAGAGAAGTGAAAATTATGAAATCATCTGATGGAAAAATTTAGAATTTCACTAAGAATATTAACATTCTTTGCTAGTTTTACCTTTTGGCATTATCCTTAATAAACTTAGCATGCATATTTTTAAGTGATGGAAGGCAGCACTGGAGAGAGGAGCCCCTAACTGCCAGCTTGCCTTAGGCATATAGATCCCCCTATACCCACAGCAAGGAGGCAGACTAGAGGGACCCCTGAGGATCGCTCAGGTTGAAGCTGCAGTAGACTGGGACATCAGATGTGCACATAGGAGAGCCACCCTCTTGCTGTCTTAGCAGGTCACCAAGCTGTGCCAGGGCAACAGTTACCTTCTAGCCATTTCTTCATCTGACACATCAACCTCTACTGTTTCTTCTTCTTCTTCCTCTGCTTTGTTCTTAGCATTCATCTGAAGCATTAACTTCTGAAAAATATACCAATACTGCTGGGGATTTAGCTCAAGTGGTACCGTGCCTACCTTAGAAGTACAAGGACCCGAGTTCAATCTCTGGTACCACACACACACAAAAAATACACCAACGTTGACCATTAGCACTAGAAAAAGCTGTGAAAGAAACTGGTGTCAAATTTATCTGACAGTGGAGAAACTAAATTTAGAGGACTAGAAAAATTTCTAAAGAGAAACTAGAGTAATTTTGAAAAGATTTCCTGTACTTTATGGAGGCCACTAGTGCTAGCAGTGGTAAACTCTGAATCAAGTCAAGACTCCACCAGATGGCATTTAGGATAAAAAATTTAATCATAAAAATTATTCTTTGTCACCCATAATTAGGGTGGGCACATCTTAATGAACACATTCCACTGAAGAGGAAAAGAAAAACTGAACTTTGAGATTTCCTAACTTCCCACCTTTGAGTCAAATGGAAAGAGGTACAACGGTTGGTAGTAATTTTAACTGTCACTTGTGGTGGAGGTAGAGGGAGCTACCAGAACAGGATGGAAGTGTAAACCTGGCCATGATCTAGAGAATGCACTCAGCATCTTATGCTCACCCCAAACTTCAGGTTAGAATATATGAAGTCTTACACTATAAGGCTCTTCTGTATCTCTCTCTCACATCTGTAACCTTTTCATGATAGCTATCCTGACAGATTAAAAGAGAAAGAAGTATAATACCTTATGTTTTAGCAAGGGGAGGATGAAAAAGGTAGACAGATGAGAAAACAGTTTCAACTAGTTTTTTTCACAGTGGAAAGACTCAAAACCTCTTTTGAGAATGTCATGATTAGTGCCACCTTCTGACAAGCTCCCACACAGGTTTTGGGGGCTGCATTGCCTCTGGAGGGCACGTCTGCCCAAAACCCAGTTCTTTGGATGAGGCACACTCATAGCCTGACTTCTTTTACCTTCCTTCCCTTCTTCCACCCTAAAGCTTTTCTTCCCATCTAAAGCTTAAAGCAGGTTAAAGCAAAGAATGTCTATATTAAAACAAAAAGTGGTTGATGTTAGCCTTATGTAAATATCACACCTTACTTATCATGCATACTCCTAAGTCATCACCAAAGACAAAAAAAAAAAAGAAAAGAAGAAAACTAAACTATCATCTTTAAATAAACCCTGGCAATGGGCTTAGGGAACTCTGCTTTCTAGAGGAATCCCAGAGTAGTGGTTCTCACCTGGAGATTCTGATTTTGTCCACTGGAAAGATGTGTCAGTGTGTGGAGACACTTTTGGATATCACAATGGGTTGAAGAAGAACGATGGGATGAATGTGTTTTCAGTGTGGGGGGTAGTACCTTGAGGGGGACTAATGGTAATGTGTCTTATGGTAATAAATTTAAAAAATTTAAACATTTACTGTACCTTTAGATCACACATAATAAATGTGCTAAATAAAGGCCTACTTCTCTCTAATTCTACAGCAGGCAACTTTAACCAATAGCTCAGTTACAAGGTGAATATTCATTTTTTCAAACAGACTTTCCAAAGAATCCACTTAAAAATTTATTTATAAACTTAGATTAAAACCTACCTATTAAAAAGTCAGATTACACAAAATTTTAAGTAATATTTTCCATTAGAAAAGGCACATTTAAAGATGCCAGAAAATAACTTTTCAAAACATTATCATATGAATAAAATCTTGACATTCCTATAAAAGACTCGACACAGGCACCAACAGGGTGCCTGTATTAAACTATTTACTCAATTCTTCTGTAAAACTAGACTGCGATGTCTGCAACTTCTTTAAATAGCTATGGCAGCATTTCAACACTTGTTATTTTCTATAAAATAAAAAAATTGTACTCAGTGAAGAAAAACCTAAACCTAATTACTGGCAGAAAAAATTCAATAGGAGAACTCTAAAATTTTAAGCAATTATATTTAATACCTCAACTTCAGGATTAAATCCTCTAAATGACATTCTTCCATAGAGAAGATCTTCACATAACAAGAAACTCTGTTCTTCTATTATGAAACTCCTAAATGGGAAAATAAACCTGTATTAACAGGGTGTCTACGTACAACAAGGCAGAAGTAAACATCAAAGCTTTGAATGAAAGCAATCAATCCTATGGTGCTCAGTAGGATCAAGTATAAATACAGTAAGATTTCTAACTCAGGGTTAGAAACAAAATTCAATTAATTTGGTCCACAAAGGCATAAAGACAGAAGACCTAAAGATGGTGGCACAGGCTCTTCTAAACATTATTCCTGGATACATAAAATGCAAAGACTTCATATTCGTAATGAACTTGAAGCTTTTAAAGTAAAGAACATTATTTGAAGTTTATATCCATCCCCATGTCTTTATTCTACATCAACAACAACACCAACAAATCCAGGAGAGTCCTGGGAATCTTTCTGAGTGCATTGGTTGGAGCTCTGTTATAAATGAAAGACTGGCCTTGGATGACTTGATTAGAGAAGAATTTATTGCACGAACCCTGGAAAACTAGAAAAGCAGAACTAGAAAAATTGGCAGTTTAGGCTGACAAAATTGTGGAATCAAAACCAAAATCATACTTCAGAACTGCCCCATTAAAAACAAGGGTACTGGTGAGAAGGCTAAAGAAACACTGGACTCTGGGGACCACCGCTTCCCTGAAACAGAATGACACCATATCCAAAAGGGATTCTCTGGAGTCACCAAGTCCTTACCCTGAAAGCAGGCTGAGCATGTCTGTGACAGCAGCTCTAGCTCTATGGCAAGCCAGGAAAGTGAACACCTTGCTCCCTTGGTGGAGGGCAGGCCGTTTCTCAAGATTCACACTTAGAAACTGAGTTGCGTGCAGATAACTCTCTAGAGGCTGGAGAATAGTCTAAACAAAAAAGCCTCTGCTCTCATGGAGGTTACAGTTTAGAGAGTGTGCTAGATAATAAAGAACACATTTATATCTTACAGTGGATAAAAACAAAGTAGATTATTCCATTCCAGGGCACCAGTATAGCCAAGTATAAAACAGGGCAAACATAAAACATAGTGTCAGACAAATAATCAAAGCACAGGGCTGTGACATCCAAGAAAAAAGAATGAAGTGAGCCCTGCTAAAACATACCTTTCTGCCTGGAGGTAAGTTCTAGGCTGTGGAGTAGGGAGAGAGAGAGAGCAGAGCCCAGCCTTGCTGAACTTCAGAGACAAACTGAAGCTTGGGAGTTCACAGGTGGCTGGAATACATGGGTCAAGATGACAGGCAGTCATACCTGCTAGTGGGTCCCCTTGAGCCTCTAGATGAATGACTAAGCTGTGCAAGTACAGGTAGGTCTACAACAGTGGGAAAAGTAGCTACTAGAAACAACATTAGCTAGTACATTAGCTTTCTGTAGCTGCTATAACAAATTACCAAAAATTAGTGACTTCAACCCTCATAGTTCCAGGGGTGAAATCTCTCATCTTCCCTCTTACAAGATGCTATAGTTTGTTCCCCTGGGATTGGAAGGTTGATACTCAGTAAGGCCATGTGATAGGTGATGGGACCTTTGGGATGCAGGACCTGCATGAGGTTCTCAAAAGAGGTTACTGCCCTTAGAAGGGAATGCTGGTTTCCAGTGAGTTGCTCTTAAGGTCTGAACTTGAGCCCTGCTCTCTACTTCCTATCTCGTGATGTCCTATCTTCTCCTCCCTTATGTACAGCTCATCCTAGGGTCCTTGCCAAAAATCAGCTGAGTGCAAGGATAAAGTGTAGGTTACACACTTGAACTTCCAGGACTGTGAGCTAAAAAAGCTTTTTCTTTTTGAAGTTACCCAGCTTCAGGCACTTCATATAGTATCTAGAAAATATATGAGTATATTCACAGCCCAACCATGTAATCCAGGATAATCTCTCATCTAAAGATCCTTTACCAAAGCAAAGTCAGTTTTCCCATACCTGGTAACAGGCACAAGTTCCAGAACGGAGCAACTGGATATTATTTGGGAGACTGTTTTCAGGCTTACCATACCTGGGAAAGAGAATTTATCCTTCAACTATATGCTGAAAAATATCAGAGCTTTGAGAGCAGGAAAATGTCGAGCCAGAGGGGAAAGATCAAGCTGAATATTCCCTGTGATAATGAGCAGAAAGGTCACAAGTATTTAAGTAGGTCTAACTTAATCCTACGAGTAAAAGCTGTAAAATCTACTATGACAAAATAATTTGATTGGTATGTAAATTAGTTGCCTAATAGAACAAAATTCAACACTATAGAGAAGACACAAAATCTAGGCAGTTAACAGTGTTAACACACATAATGTGAGGCACATCAATTAAAATCACTAGGTTTTGTTTGTTTTTTCTGTTTTTTGAGATGGGATCTCCTGTGTAATTCAGGCTGACCCTGAATTTACTATGTAGCCCACACTAGCCTCAAACTTTCAAGCCTGCTGCCTCTGCCTCATAAGTGCTGGGATTACAGGCATGAGCCACTATACCCAGGTAAAACCATTAGTCTTCTAATGAAGCAGGAAAATGCGACCGTCATAAATAGAAGAAAAACAAATCAACAGAAAGATGACAGAATTTTCAGAAAGAAAAAGTAATTATAAATGTGCTCAAATGTATTTTAAATGGAAGTATGACTACAACAGGGGCAAGGAACCTGAATTATAAATGGAAATTACAAAAAACAAACAAACCAACAAACAAAAAAGGTAGAAATCCAAGATCTGAAAGAAATTCTGAAATGAAAAAGTGGCATAATCTTGCATCAAAGAAACTGAATTTATTATTTTAAAAACTCTCCACTGAAAAACTTTCAGGTCTGGATGGTTTCATTCAAATTTTATCAAACATTTAAGAAATAAACAGTATCAGTTCTACACAAACTAAGAAATGAGGAGGAAGGAATATCCTCTAACTCATTTTATGGGCCAAACCAAAGACTACAAAAATCTGTAATCTAGGGGGCCCTAGATTACATCGTTCAATCTGAGTTCGATCCACTGTACAGCAAAAACAGAACAAAACAAAACAAATCTATAATCTAGTATCTTTTATGAATACAGTGGTAAAAAGCATTACTAAAAATTTGTACACTGAATTTAAACATCATAAAACTATTACAAATGAAGATCAAGTGTATGAACATGTAACAATTAGAAAGTCAATAATCCCCAGGATATTAACAGAAGAATAAAAATTATATGGTCTTCCAATCAAAAATTATTTGACAGAATTTCACATTATTTATGAAAGCTTTCAGCAGATTAGGAAAAGGAACTATCTTTGATGCTGATAGAGTATCTCCAAACACAGAGCACATCAGACTGAAGAGTGAAAAAGTAAATGCTTTCCTTAGGACAATGCAAGGATGTCCACTCCTCACTCCAACTCTGTACTAGAGGTTCTAGCCCATGGAACAAAGCAAAAAATAAAAGTTATACTCTCTTTCTGTAATACTGAGGACTGAGCCCAGGGAGTGCTGACGCATACCTCTCTCCCCCTTTTAAAATTTTGAGACAAGGTCTTTGCTAAATTGTTCCAGCTGGCCTCAAACTTAAAATCTGTTTGGCTGAAAGTTGTAACTCTTAGTTCTAGTTGTAGGATGACCCTCCCTGGACTGACTGTACCCTTGAAAAAGGTAGCAGCTCCTGTAGACAACAGCCTCTCTAGATTCAGCCACCACTCCTGCACCTTGATGCTCCACCAGGCCTGGAGTGGAAATTAATCCCATTGTACAAACCAGGAGCTGTGGCACTAACCCTCAGGGATCCCCTATATCCTGTCCATAGCCTGGCAACCTTTTCTGTGCACTCCCATTACCCAATTTGACAGTGTCTAATTGGACAGTGTCATTTTTCCTGCCATCATCGATATACATACCTATACAATAATAGGATGGCAACGATTTTCTTCATCTTCCCATGAATGGAACCTACTGGGTATTTTCAAGGCACAAAACACTATTTGGGAAAAATACTAAAAAATACTAAAAAAAAAAAGAAACAGTTCTGCCTTTCAATAAACATCTAGATCTGCCATGTTTCCCTGTTCTTGGTTCTTTTCTTCTTTGCTTTTCCCCTTTTCTATTTAGTTTCTTGTTTGCCCCAATGAATTCACTCTCCTGGGTCTTGTGGGTATGGAATTTTCTGTGTTTTTTTCCAAGATGTTCTTTAGGATGATTTGGAGTGCAGGTTTCGTGCTTGTGAAGTTTTTCAGGTGTTCTTTATCGTGGAAGTATCTTATTTCCCCGTCTATTCTGAAAGATAGTTTTGAGATCACAGATAGACAATTTCCGGATCTTCTCTCTGGCATGAACACCTGTAGATGCAAATGAGTTCTAGAAAGTAGGACAGCTTTTATAGAGTGGAATATTTCTATAGGAAACTTGGTGTGGGAATGTGATGAGGGGAAGGAATAAATATGATACAGAAAGAAAATAAAAGAGCATGTATAAGGGGGGAGGAGGGGGGA
>PVIC010038663.1:0-17499 GCA_004025085.1 Thryonomys swinderianus
AACTCAGCAATCCTCCTGTCTCTGCCTCCCGAGTGCTGGGATGACAGGCGTGAGCCACCGCATCCGGCATTGTGGTATGCGGTATTGATTGTTGGTGGGCGTGTCTACACGCCCAGCATTATATGTGGTTACCGAGGATCGAACTCAGGACCTTGAGCTTGTGAGGCAGGCGCCGGAACCACTGAGCTAACCCTCCGGCCCATAGGGGGTCCCTTTTTATCTGCATTGTCTTCTTGCTCTGTTAGGTCTGGGCACAACCACAGAAACTCCCTTTAACAGCTTCAGCATCTTGCACTATCCCAATGGTTTCTCTACCCTTTTGGTCGTGACTTCGTAATAATTACTTTGACTAGTCTTGATTATCCCAAATTCTTGCCAGAGTCCATCTGATACACAGACTTATGGACCCCTAAAGCAAAACCTTTACCTATTTGTGTCTAATTATTTCCTCTGAAAGTTACAAAATTCTAGTCCTCTTGGTTTTCAAGGAAGTTATAAATGCAAAATGAGTCAGTTGAATAAGAAGTTTTGCAAGGGTTACAGTAAAATCAATTCAAAGGAAATTGTTAACGCAATTTAGAATGTTATTTCTTCATCTTTCCAGGTGGGAAGTTAGGCAGAGGTAACCTGCTTAGAAACAATTCCAGAAAAATGTACCCTGTGCTTTATGGGGTATTTTTCATAGGGCAGCTTTTTGCATTCGACCAGAAGTAATTCAGGAAAACATGAAAAATTTGTTGCAAAAATTCCAGACTTCATCAGACTTTCCCACAGTTGGCTAGGTGATCTCCACTTTGTGGACACAGATGTCTAGTGTCTGAGACAAATGATTCACCTGAGAATCATTAAGTGTAATAATGTTAGACTAGGCCTTAGAGGAAATAGTTCACTAGCACTCCGTATTTCCTGACCCAATCCAAAGAGGAATTTCACCAGGCATTCCAGTGCCTACCCTGTCCTGACATAGGCTAAAATAGCCCATAAGGAACTCTGAATCCACACCACTCTAAGATGCATATGTCCAAAAGGATACTTCATTGCATCTTTCAGTCTTGGCTATAGGCTTATATAAGAATATGCAGCAGGATCTGGGATCTTCAGTGAATTCATTTGACTACAAAGGTTAAGTTGTTCTTCCCTTGTTTCTCAGGTTTCCCTTTTCCAGTCCAGCACTTGAGAGTTGTTTTGTCACATATTTTGAGTCTAGGTGCTTCCCTATAATAAAGACCTGTACCCTATGTATATCCTCTGTGGATTCCTCCAAAGCCCACATGTTGAGAAATTAAGTCCCACTGCAACAGCATAGAGAGGTGGCACATTTAAGAGGTGACTGAGTAGGAGGACTCTGCCTTCATACATGGGTTGATGTTGTCATGGGGCTGGGTTAGTTATCAAAGAGGATTTGGTCTTCTTTTGCTTGTTTTCATACTCTTTTGCCCTTATGTCTCCCTTATGATATGGGAGAACCGAATAAGTTTCTATTCTTTAGAATTTACCCAGTCTTTGACATACTGTTCCAGCAACATAAAATGGACAGAGAAAATATCTTATTGTCTACAGATAATCACAAATTTGACCTAAGTTGGTAGAAAATGGGTATGGTACAACAGGTGTGTACTATCCAGCCTGATATGTACCACTCCTTTGAAAACAAACAAAAAAATCATTCGTAGGCTTAGACTAGGGCTAGAAAAGAAACAGAGCAAATTTTCTTAAATGTTTTGCTATGGAGCAAAATGTAGAGCACAGATAATAGGAAAATAAAAATTTGGCAAAACGGGGTCTCTGGCTTGCTGATGTGTCCTGAAAAGTTTGAGATCCTCTTTACAGAAAGCTTCTAAGAGAAAGCAGCATATTTTGTACTTTCGTATATATATGTGCCTCATGGCCTTATCCTTTTTAAACTGGATACTGATGTCTGACAGCCTTGACAGTGCCTCATAGAAGGCCCTACCGCATCATACCAGACGTTATTATGGGATAGCTTCTCAGCCCAAACCTCTCCCCATTTTACTCTTTCATGTGGCAATAGGCACTGGATCCTTAGTTATGCGTCATGTTTCTGGTCCCTGTTGGACTTCTTGGGAAAGGCTGGGCTTCCTTCTGATGGAATTTTAGCTTCATCCGGACAATAAGGGTGAGAACTGAAGCGCGTGATACCTAGCTGGAACGGTCTGTTGTGCGCCCAGAAATAGAATCCCTGCCCAGGCTGCTCCTCTCCTAGCACCACTCCAACCGGCAGAGAGACCGCCATTGGCACTTGGCAGCTGACTCCCATTTGCCCCCTGTTGGTTTGCAACTGTGACCCTGCTTTAACCCTAACTTCTATCAACAACAAGATACACAGCCACAAAACCCAGATGGATTTGAGCTCTCACTTTTGAAAGTGACACCTTCGTGCTGTAATTTAACTTCATTATCTTAAAGATGACTTTCAAGAAGACTCCCTATTTACACGGGGCGGGGTGGGGGGGAAGGCATGCTAACTTCAGAGGGTTGATGCCAGATAATTCTTAATCTAAGAGGTTGGTCAAGTCAAAGCCTCCCTGTCAAACCAGTTACTCAAGGTCCTGAGACCTTAATACAAATACATCAACAAAGGATCATTCATTTGGAGCCAACAGAGGTCCTGATCACTTGCACTGGGACAAAGCAAGGCTTTATGCACGTTGACCTTCTACAGTACAAAACAGTAAGCACATGGAATAAAAGCCAAGAACATACATCCTGAAAAATTCTTTCTCTATTCTAAGAAAACAATGTAGGTGACATCCCCACAGCACTTTCCAGGACAGGTAGATGGACCAGAGGACTCTCAGAGTCCCTCTGCATCCAGAAATAGGTAAACCAGTCTAGTTTGCTAATCTGTCTTCCACTGAGTGCATTTCATAGGATTTTTCTGTTAATAAAGAGGACAGAGCAAACACATAGCAGAAAAATCACATGACTTAAAAAAGATAGCAGCTGCCTGTCTCTTCTCTAAGATCTTATAAAGACATAAAAGGGAAGGGTGCCAGTCTTTTCTTCCCAAGTTTTTCCTGAGTGACTGTTCTTGGGTCACAGTTTTGATAAGTGGAGCCCAGGAGGGAACAAATTCTTCATCTCTGCTTACCTGGAGAAAATTGAAATTCTAGAATTGTGCTTTCCTCCTATTCACAAAAGTTCTAAATGGAAATCTGAACATTGACTCTGACTGGCCAGGAAGGGGAGGCTGGAAGCATCATGGCTGTTTTCTTTTCTGTTAGGTTATATAATATCTGTCATTGATCCCATCTTGGTATAAAGGAGGGTCCTTGGGTGATGCTTGGAAGCTTAAAAGTATAGTTATGTTCACAAAACTTAGAGAAAGGATCTTGGAGACAAGGACCTATTTGGTTTCTTTTCTTTCTTAATAGTAATATTCTGGGTGTGAAACTATTTATAGTTTTAAATAAACCTACTGTTCAGAACACTAAAGCATACATAATACATTCTCCTCAACTGAACAATGCATAAGCAGACATTCTGGAGATTTTATTTTACCAGATTGGTACGATTATAATTAAGAGGATTGGCATACTTAGCTCCCTAGGAAAAAGCTTGACCCAAGTTAACACTTCAATATGAATAACTTTTTCTCTAATTAAAAAGAGAAAGGAACAATGATTTCCTAATGTCATTTCCCTGCTTTTGTGCCACCTTGTTATGCTGTACTCAACCCCACAGATTTGTCTCTGTTCAGATATATGTATTTGAGCATGTATATTATGTATGCAAATTACCACGACCTTCTTAGCATCTTATTTTTTCCAGGATGTGAAGAGCATCAGTGGTTGAATAGCAGCCTGGGGCTCTTTTCAACACCACTCCTGCTGATGGTTACTTTGACAATCTGGTTTTATGTATCAGGGTACTTGTGACTTGAGCTTGCAGGACTCCATAAATGTTCGTTCTTTTATGGAATCCTATGCTCGGGATATACATTGTTGTCTAAATGTGAAAAATGTGACCCTCAGAAAACACATCTGGGCTTTGGGGGTCCTATATAAAGCTTCCTAAAAAGCACTGCACCAGTGGCTGACAGTCATGTGCATCTCACATGACCATTTCTTTTGTGAAAAAAGATGCATAATTACTACAGAAATGTCACTTCACGTGGTGCACAGGTGATGTGGGAAACAAGCACATCTGTGCAAAGAAACAAATATTCTGAAACATACAGGCCTCGTTTGTGCTTCCTTCAGAGAAAAATGCCCTTTAGGGAAACAGACCTTTCCTAGTAGCATTTTCAAAGATTCTCAGTCCTTCTCCCATTTGGGATTGACTAAATTCAGAGTTTTCTTGTCAATTAAAAATGATAAATATAGCTTCTTACAAGGCAGATGATCAGCCCCTTTGTCAGCCACGGCCTAAGATTTCAGGTGGACAAGAATCATCCTGAAATATTCATGCAGTGAAATCTCTGCAATGATCACCAGTTAGGGGGATATCTGAGAGGCCAGACAGCCTCCCAGGGTTTTGAAAACACACTGGCCTTTAGAAACTTGAAGCAATATTTCCCTAGTGCATCTTTTGCTGACTTTTCATAGGAGTAGCCAAGTATGTCTGCATCTGTCTACTCACCATCCAGAAAAATACAAGACCAAACTAGAGACAGACATTTGTCCTTTTTCGCTTTTATTTTCAGAAGCACATTGTCTGGAAGTGACATCCAGTTACTAGTTATTCATTTTGTTTTCTGCTTCAGGGACGCTGATAAAGAATGTGGATCTAAATAATTGCTTCCCCACAGAAATTGCCCTGCTGCATTTTATATCCTGAGGGCAGGTGTAAGTTATATGTTGTACGTGGCAATTATTTTCAGCATTGTTGCTTCTTCCTCAGCCTATGAATGTGTCAAGAGGGTGACTGTTTATCATTATGAGATAGTGAGGGGGCAAATATGGGGCAGTGGTGGAGGAAGGGGGGAAATCTCTCACTCTCTTTTTCCTCACTAGTACTTTCGAGCAGACATTCTGATTTTATGACAGTAAAATTCTTTAAATAGACAAATTCACGCAGCTTTCTTAGATATTTTCTTGAGAATTTTCACTTAGATGAACTTAAATAACAATAAAAAGAATGCAATCCATCCGTGAAAATTCTTTCACCTTCACAGAAAAAATAGGATGCCCGAAACCTTGTAAATTTCATTGACCTCTGCTCTTCTCCCTCTCCTTTCACAAAATACCTCACTCTGTGTGGATAAGACACAGAAACCAATTAGATATTTTCTAAATGCGTTATCTTCAAAGTAAGTGGATAATGAGAGTGTGGAAAGATGGGCTGCCTTTTAATAAGGTTTTGTTGTGATGAGAACAGTTCTATGAGTAATAATAGTGATATGAAAGTAATGAAATATGTTTTGAATTCTTACCAAGTGCAAAACTCATTGGGAAAGTGCTTTATATGCATTTGGTCATTCAGTTGGCCTAGGATCACTCAAGGCAACTACAACTCATCGTGCATAAAACAAAACTCTGGGCTTATTTTCTAAACCTAATCATCCTCAGCTCCAGGATAGAATACGCTTCCTGATTGGTTTACATGCTTTTGCTTCTGTTCCTTTAAATAGGTCCAACAGTAAGAATGAGCCTTGAATCATGAATCAAATCATATCACCCTTGTCTTAAAGCTACCATGGCTCTTTTTTTTTTTTTTGAGACAGGGTCTCACTTTGTAGTTTGTAGTTTTGAGACAGGGTCTCACTTTGTAGTTCAGGATGGCCCTGAGCTCACTATGAAGTCCAGGCAAGCCTCGAACTCAGCAATCCTCCTGCCTCTGCTTCCCGAGTGCTGGGATTAAAGGTGTGAGTCACCATGCCTACGCCCATCAGAAACCTATACGTTTTAAATTGCATGATCTTCTTTCTATCTGACTATCAACCTATTCTCTTTTGTTACTGTTTCTCTCAGTTACTATGATCCAGCTACACCAATCTTTTTTCCATCCCTAGAACCTATCTCTCTTGATTCTGCTTCAGAACTTGTACTAATCACTTCTTCCTTCAGAGAACATTTTCCTAGTTTTCATGTGATTGACTCTTTGTCTTGTTTATAGTTTCACATTTCTAAGTGGCAAAAAGATAGTAGTCAATGGATATAATGTGCAATTATATTTATCTCCTCACAGAAGAAAACTGAAGGATAGTTTTGGAAGGTGTTTGAATAACAAATGATGTAGCCAAACTGAAGAAAATGACATAAAATTTTATATATAGTAGTTGGGCTGAGCCTGAGTGCATAAGAAACTCTGTGGAAGACTTTGAAAGTATATTCCTCTGATTTATTCATAATCAATGCAAATAAATAAAATATATAGTCATGTGAACTGTACTACTCGATGAGATGACAGAATGTATGAAAGAAAACAGTAGGTGCTGCATCATCAAATCAGTTGAACAGATTAATCCCCTCTACAGATGAGGAAACTGAGGTGATGAGTTAAGTCCTGAAATAGTAGAGACAGCAGTTAAATCCAGACTGATAGGCAAAGACCTACTGTTCTTCCACTGATGTGCTGGCCGTGTCATGCTCACACCATTTATATGCTATGGTATTTGATATGAATCAATCACACAATTTAACACTCGATTCAACATAGTTTCTTAATATTTTATGTTAATACTTTGTGTGTGGACATTTGGTTTTGACAACACATTTATAAGTTTCTTGAGTTCAGTGACCAATCTTTCGGTCCACTCAGCCATAGAAAGCCACTATCAATTCTTGTCATTTAGAAAGCTGTATTTCTTTTTTTCTTCAGAGGCATCTGCCCAAGTTTTTATTCAGTCCTTGCTGAAGATGTTTTCATATGAAAAGCAATACTATATAAAATAGAGTTCTTAGGATGTGAAGTTCAGTTTAAACAGAATGAATTTTGAGTTCCTCTAATTAAACTTATGTAACTGTTTCCACATACACGTTTATCCATTGTATTCTTAAATCCTTCATAAGGGAATCTGAATCAACAAATCATCATTACTCTCACCACAGTTGAACTGGATTGGTTTTACCTAGGTTGATGGGAAGAGTTTGAAACACATGTACAATGCACTTTTGAGTTATGATCAACCTGCCCTAAGAAATGACTTGGGTAAGGACTGGAATTTTAGTTTTAATTTAGGACCAAAGTCTTGGGTTATGACCCAAATGACAACTACCTGTGCTTCCAGATAGTCTCAGATACAGATTTAATATTTAAAGAGTTCTGAAAGGAACATTACAACATTCTCTTCTGTGTGGGGTTAAATGAGAAGTCTTGGGCCAATGTCTCTCTAAGGACACTGAGATCTGCCTGTATTCAAGAGAGGAACTCTGCAGATCATGTAGAGGAGCTGAGCCTTCAACTCACCAATTTGAGTTATAACCAGCCCTTGTGAATGAACAGAGTTTGTAAGTCAAGGGTCAACTGTGATATTAAAATTATAGTGGGAGACTTCATTCGTCAAACTGATCTCCCTAGACTCATGTCACTGGGTTGTAACAACAACCATTTATCTCAATCCATAAAGAGGTACTTTTGATGTTCCCATCTAGTAGGGCTGACTTATTTCTCTGATAACGAATGACTGATAAGTTGATAACATAATCAATGGGTTACTTAAACTAGGAGGTCATTACTCATTTGCAAACTAATTAACTCAATATTTCTGCAATTCATGTAAGACTATCTTACTTACCTTCTTGTTGCTGAGACTGAAGGAGAGGGTTATTTTGCTCACAGTGGGTAGAGACTTTAGTTCAAAGTCAGCTGGCTTCAAGGTAAGAGTGCATGGCAGAAGGGCATGGAGGAAGAGAGCTACTCCCAGCAAAGTGGACAGGAAGCAGGGTCAAAGGAGGAGCTAGGAAAGAAGATAATACCCTTTGAGGCATCCTGCCCAGTGACACACCTCTTACAACAGACCCCACCTAACAGCAAGTCAATTGTGTTGCAATATAACAAAAGAAATTTGAGGCAGTGCCAATGCTGGTACAATAAGCATTTTGAGGACTATGTCCTGGTCACTAAGCAGAATGTGACCACCCATCTGAGTTGCAAAAGTATTCCTTTGAATGATGCTTCAGAACTTTGTATGATGCTTCAGGACTTGGCTGCGAATATAAAAGACAGCAGATAGTTCTCCACTTCTCTGACATGACAGAAGTCTCACATTTCATATCTTTTCATTGCTTATCAGTTGCTATAGGGGGAATAAACTTGAACTCAATTTATATTGCTTTTATCTCCTGTTCTCTAATCTAAATTAGCCTTCTTGGCCTGACTTGCAGCCTTTCTGTGTTCGGAGAATACAAAGACTACTAAG
The DNA here is from genome assembly GCA_004025085.1 of Thryonomys swinderianus. Lineage (NCBI taxonomy): Eukaryota > Metazoa > Chordata > Mammalia > Rodentia > Thryonomyidae > Thryonomys > Thryonomys swinderianus. The sequence goes on from PVIC010038663.1 coordinate 8,324, forward strand.
CTGGAGCCCTTTTCTTTAAGAAACTTTGAGACAGAAATATAAACATGTATATATCCACACAAAAAATGGATAGAATGCGGGATGGGAATGCTGAGGAGAGAGCAGTTGGTTCTTTCAGTGTGAGGGAGAGTGGAGCATGGGAAAGAGGATAGAAGGGAAAATGGTATTTGAGAATTCTTTTTGAATTGGATTTTAAAGGTGGATAAATTACTTGGAATATCCAGAGATTGATGACAACTTAGGCAGAGAATAAAGGTGGTTGAAATATGGAGAAGCATGGGACCTAGCAGGTCTGGACTGTGAAAGAAGCCAGATAGATGAAGTCCCTCAGGGAGAAAGGAAGCAGTGATTAGAACTCACGGGCAAAATCACTGGCACATTGGCCTTGAAAGAGACTAACTAAGGAGGCAGATGGAAAGGTAGCAAAGCCAGGCACCGAAGAGCCTCAAGGAGGGAGGAGCTGTTGAGCAGAAGGCAGGTGCCGGAGAGGGCCGTGAGGTATTCACGGTTCCCTCTGGAGGATGCCAAGGCCAGAGTTCCTGATGCTGTGTGGACAGAAACCAATTAACATCGCTGAAAGAATGAATGGAAGGAGAGGAAACACAGAGCACGATGATGATGTGGTGATGATGATGATGATGATTATGATGACGACGACGACGGCGGCACAGTTTACTTTTGCAGAGAGCACTCTCGGAAGAAGCCCAACATGAAGAAAAGGACTGGACAGTACTTAAAAGGCATAAACACAACACATGGGCTTTGGATTTAAACAGTTCTTGTGGGGAGGGAGTCAGAGTGAAGGAAAGATTTATTTTAGGAGGCAAGGTAATAATTAACTTAAGAATTCCAGATATCAGCAGGAAAAAACTGTGTGGAAAGACTTAGGGTGGTGGAGGATCTCTGGAATAAGGCTCATCTTGGCCCTGGAGGTGAACAAGATTTTGTGCTTATTTGAAAGAGATAAACAAGGGTAAAAAGAGATCCTCTCTCTTACTACATAAACCAATGCTTTTGAGTGGTAAAAAAACAGAGCAGGGATAGCTGGGATAACTGGACCATTTTCCATAAATATCAATATCAATACTTTTAGTACCTTTATTCAAGAAGTTTTTACGTTTGAATAATTCTAAATACCACATAAAATATTTGGTCTTTAAATAAGTGTCATAGCAGCTATAACCAGAAAAACGGATTTTAAGATAGTCATGGATAAAAGTTATTTACCAGCTCAATTTTAAGGGACAAACACAATGGAAAACACACAATGGCTTATTTTTACCTATTAAACAAAACTTTGGCAGATTTATATTTTGGACTCTACATATTTCCTTTCTTATCAACTGATTTTCATGAAACGCAATGACACCACCGTAACAGCAGCTTTAGAACGGTGAAGTATCTTTCCCCTAATTAATGTCTACAAAGAGATTTAATGATGAAAAGTGTCACTAAGTGCCAAGTATAATATTTTTTTGTTGAATGAGGCATAAAGTCTTCATTATATACAGTTTTAATTTTTGTAAACTATTTACAAAATGCGTTAAAATAGTTGTAAGCAAACCAAATAAAAACGCATTTCCTTTTCAAGGGTGAAACAGATCAAAACCCACAGGAAAACTCATTTGCATAGTACTCGAGGAACCTTCAGTGCATGCTCCAAAGGTTTCTGCCGCTCTGTCCTTTTTCCGTATCTTTGTACCTCTGATAATTGCATTAACAGAAGCAAGTTCCTGTGTAAAATTTTAGCACAAATATTAATCCTGCTTTATAGCAAAACCACAGAGATGTCACCATTCCGATTGTATCTAACCACCTTCTGGGGGCTATCCTTTTAGATTGGGTTTCTGAACCAAAGTCCAAAATTCCTTAGCTTTTGAGGAGAGAAATTCAAGATCCACTTGTATTCTCTGGGTCAGCTCTGGTCTGAGGTAGCTTTCACCTGGTCCCAGTTTGGTCTAGAATGAACAGTGCAGTTCATTCATTGAAGGAGACACTTTCTCTGGGGCATACATTGTGTCAGCTCCTGCTTTCAGATTGTAGGTTGTACAGATTTTTACCTACTTCATTGCTATTTCAGTGTAGTTCTAATGCCGTATGTTTTCCTGTGAGATGAGTATGAGGTAGGGGAAAATCAACCAGCAGAAGAAAATAGAGAACGTCTAAACGTTTATGTTTTTCTTGAAGGCTCATCAACTCTAACCATTCACAGAGTTACTAGCTATTCGAGAGACCAGATGGGTTCTTGGGACTGCAGTGTCCTTGTTCTTGCACTTAGCTTTCAGGTTGGGTGATTACCAGTACAAACGATGGCACCCCTAAGTCCAAGGAGGGTGATACGTGGTTTCCCCATCCTGCTTCAAGTGGCTATTTTGCGTACAAGGGCTTGTTTCCTAGGAGTCCATATTATAATGTTTCACTTGTGCTATGTACTCCAAAGTCATATTATTTTCTTAATTATGCTTGATGGCAAAGTGAACAAAATTCTACATGATCAAAACCAAAATAAAATCTGGGAGCAAAAACACTTCTTGCTGTATAAACAGAATAATTTATAAATAGGATACTTCATACATTTCCAGGAAGGAAAGTGATTATATCCTTGGTTAGACTCACTGGACCAGGTGACTAGTTCTGGAAGTAAATGGTGAAATGTTTAGACACACTATAAAGTCTTCTATGAATTAGTGAGGATGACAGAGGCATATCACAAGGAAGCACAATGAGAGGTGACAGGGAAGTGTCTAGGGTGAGGGAAGATGTGCATGATAACATTGTTCAGTGAAGTAAATGAGACTTTCCACTTCACTGATTTCTTCCTTTATCTTCTCTTCACCTCTTCTCTTTCCTTTTTTTCCTTCTACATATCTTTCTGCTTCTCACTTTCCTTTAATTCATTCATTCATTTAATATAGCTTGACTCAGTGTGATTAAAACTCTTGTAGATACACTAGGTAGCTAGATAATGTGTTCAGAGACACAGAGGGTATTAATGTTTTCATCAAGGACACTGCCATCAATTTGTACTTTGATCATGTCTGTGAAGTTTCAGGGGGACTTGCTCATATAGGGGGTCTCCAATTTTAACGAGAAGGGTTTTACTTAAAAGCATACAGGAGCAAGTATTTTTTTCAAAATGACACAAGGTTATATGGTGACTCACACCTTTTCCAAACGAAGCAGTTTTTAAAGTCATGATTTGTTTGGAGTTCTCATCAGCCAGGTGATCTTCAGAGATTGATAGTTCTCCTTACTCTGCATTTATTCTTGTGCATCCCTTTACTTGAGGGTGGCCATGCTCATTAGAGAATTTTGCAGTGCAGCACATATCTTCATGAGCTTGAAAGATGCATTCCCAAAATTAGTTTTATAGAAATCAGCCTGAAAGTGTGATGAATAATGTAAGAGATATTGAGGATGATCCTTTACTAATTCTCTTCCCTACAGGGACTGGGTAGATCATTAGCTATTCTTTGGGATCCCTCTCTCCAGGCCAGTTAAATTTAGGTGAAATTACCTATTCAAGCCACTTTTAGGAGAGTAATGGGGATGCTTTGTCTCCTGTTCTTTGAAGACATTGAGAGATTCCTTAACCCGCCCTGTGTGGTAGTATCTTAAGGAAAAAAAGAAGTGACACTAAGGTGAGTTTAGAGGCACTGAAGGCGTATTTCACCTCCTGTGCAGTTTGGGGAAGGCTGAGCTTTTGTCCGGGATGTTGTCTGTGTATCAAGAACCATCCCCATTGAAGATGGCTGCTTTGTAACATCTTGACAAGAAGAAGCCTGCACTTGTTATTTCTGTGTTTCTAAGTCAGAGTTTTCTCAGCCTTATGACATTGAACTCTTTGCAAAATATTGCTGTTTGCAAGCTGTGCACATATGAGACCATGTGTTACTTAGGGAGCTTTATTTGTTTGTTATCTTTTGTCAGGTACCAAAGATTAAGACACCTCCTCGGGGCAAGTGAGGTGTTTAGCGCCACTGAGAATCTCACCCCGTGGCTCAGCACAGGATCCAGCCTGGATATTTTATTATGTTCTGCACAGATATATTGAAATGAGATGAACATCACCACAGATTTCTCCCCATTGTACATATCACGTTCACTCTGTGGGTGATAGCTGACTTCCTAAGGGTCATATGGGAATAATTTTTCCCCCCAACACCTCCAGATTTATATGATTTCTGTTCTTGTGGCTTTGTGCTACCTATTTAGCTTAGAGTCAGGCTTAAAATATTAAAAAAAAAAAAAAGAAAGACCTAGCATCACCAGGTGAGAAAAGACTTTGATTATTTTATAGAATCTGAATATACTTTTTTATGGATTGATATGATTGTTCATTTATACTGGGACAGGTATTTTAGATTAATTTTGGAAACTTTAACACTGTAATGTGCTAAATTTTAATTATTTTACATCCTGCTTGGTATATTAATGTTGTGATTACCCTTGAAAGAGCATTACCGATGATGATTTATGCAAAAGCCAGCCGGCTCCACAGCTCCATCAGTTTCAATTAAAACAAGCCACAGAGGACGTGTGCTGCGGTCTCACTGGCTGTGTATCATGGCTACTGTCACAAGCAGGTACAGGCGGTTTATTTCAGTCATTACTCTACACATCAACTGAGACCTCCTCTAACCACCGAGCGAGGAAATTGCAGAGAGTAGGTCTACTGGCTTTGGTCTGAGACTAAAATCATCCATAAACATATATTTATGTTTTTTTTTTCTGTAGTACTCAGATGACATAGGACATTTTGGAATTCTACCCCTTGTTATGAACTAATCAGTCGCTAAACTGGCCAAAGGAGTAGTTAGCATTTTCTGATTTCTATGAACAACATTTGATCCGTCTCCAGGTGCTGTGGTCATCTAGAGCGAAGCACCATCTTCAGGCCTCATTTATCTCAATGATCTCCACGATGTGGAGGTCACAGGGATTTCCATGCTGGGTCCCCAGTACCCGGGCACTGGAATTGCTAATTTGGCTCCATAGTTATTAAAAGCTCTTCTCTGCCTGGCAGTGCTTCCTAAAACCAGTCCAAACAGTGTCTTTGGGTTTGGCTGCCAGTTTCGGAGGGCCTCTTCTTCCTGAGGACCAGAGGGATAGGCAGCCAAACCTGATTTCAACAGCAGTTTCATTTTAATCACGTTTGCAAATTCTGGACTCTGGTCTGCCTGTTTGTTAAGTCAGGGCTGTGCGTACTTGCCAAGTAAGCGCTCCTCAAACAGCTTGCCAAGAGTAGAACCTGACCCCAACCAAGAAAGGAAAACATATCCACCTTTCTCCTTTTTACAGAGATCTCAGCGTTGGAATGGAGCAGAGAGATACAGGCTCATCTGTGGCCTCAGAATGCCTGTATGTCCTAACTTCAGCCCTTTGCTTCCTCAGTCTGCGTACCGGACACACACACTAGAAAGGGCCAAGAGATTTTGTGTCTGAGGAAATTTGTGCTAGCTCTTGTCTCCACCTGAAAAATCTGCTCCTGTATTTTGAACAGTTTGAATCTTATTTTTAATATATTAGCTCTGTGTACAAATATTTTTTCCCAAAGGCTTTTGTCCATTGTACTATTCTGTCCTTGATTGTATGTTTGCTGTGGCAGTATCAGGATTTGAAAGTCAACCTCTATATTATCTGACCTGTATGTTGCCCCAGCTGTATACCATATATACCGCAGATGCCCAGCACAAGGTAGAGTGATGGTGTTACTGCGCCAGGTCCTCTGTGTTTAGAAAAGTGACCTTTTTGATCTAGTTAAAATTTACATTCCTACTAACTCAACAGGAACTCATTCGGATGAAAAACTCTCATCCAAAAATCTACAATATGAAGCCTTTAGAGAACCAGTGTTATCCTTCAAAAATTTTAGACTTTAGACCATTTTGAATTTTGGAATGAGGGATGCTCAACTGGTAAAATCTATGTAAATATTCAAAATTCTATAAACCTCCAAGTTCTGGAATACTTTTCTCAAGCATTTGATAAGAAGCATTTAACTTGTTCTCTATGAATAATTCCCTCAAAGACATTTCTCCTGGACAGATTTGGAAGGCTTGATCTTGGTATGCTTTGTATATGCTGAGATTTGAAGTTGAACGTGATTATCTCAAATGCTGGCATTTATACAAAGGAATAGGAAAAATGTGGTTAGTTATTCTGAGAGGGTTAAAGTCCTGTCTGCCATTAATTTCTAGGACTGGTTTTCAAGCACATTCCAGTGACTGCCACATTCTGTCTAGAGAGAGCGAGTCCAGGAAGCCCCTCACAGAGAGAGGTGATGTGCAAGGGAGATCACACTTATCCAATTCACTTGTTAACTTATTATTATTATCCTTATTTCTCTTCTCTAGTTTCTTCTTTCACAGAAATTTATTTATACCACTATATTTGTCTTTCTTTTCATCTTAGACTTATTTCTGTTTTCCTACCTACTTATTAAAAACATGCACTCTTCTTGTGACACTTATCCTAGTAACACTGATTTTCCTTACCTCTCTTTCCTTGTTTTCTTGCCAGTCCATCAAGCCACCACCAAACTTTTCTGCCTTTGTGCACAGATGTACAAGTCATTTCAGGGATCATTAGTGTTTCTTCCTCTGCTTCCCCATTAACTTAACCAGAAACCATGTTCCTGGGTAATAATTTGTCATTGTGGAAAAGGACAATGCTTACAGCCTACAGAAAAGCTGAAGACATCATCAGATAGGTGCTCCAGTCTTGGTTCTTCTGATTTCTGGCTTCATAATTCAAGGCAAGTTGCAAATGTTCTAAGCTTTGGTTTCCAGTAGAGCTGAAGTGAATAAAACCTCTTAAAGCTAGAACACTTTATAACTTTAGTTTCTTATACCAGAGAAAATATATGATATTTACACATCTGTGAGTATTTATTTCACTTACGAGTATGTCCTGAAGGCATATACATTTGAGTATAAATGATTCAATCTCATCCTTCATTATGGCAGAGTAATACTCCATTTTATATAAAAAACACATTTTATTTATCCAGTCTAGAGGTGATGGGCATTTGTGTTGTTTCCAAGATTTAGCTATCACAAACTAAGCTGCTTTAAACATGGGTGCACCTATGTTGCTGTGATAGGAATCTTGTAATTCTTTTGTGTATATCCTCAGCAGGGGAATAGCATGGTCAAATGGAACCTCTAATCCTAGTTCTTTGAGGAATTTCCACACTGATCTCCATAATGGTTGTACTAGTTGTACATTCCCACCAACAGTGGAGAAGTTCCTTTTTCTCTACAACCTTGCCAGCATTTGTTGCTGGCTGATTTTGAGATAGCAGCCATTCTTTGTGGAGTAAGATGAAATCTGAGAGCTGTTTTCATCTGCATCTCTCAAATGGCCAGTGATGTTGGGCATTTCTTTATATACTTCTTAGCTGCTCTTACTTCTTCCTCTGAAAAGTGTCTGCTCTTTTCAGATACCCCTTTTTGAATTGGGTCCTTATATTTGGGGGCACTGATTTTTTAAGCTCCTTATGTATTCTAGAATGCATGATTCATTTTGTGAAATAGTAAATATTCAAAGGGTAATGGGGTTTAGGGGTAAATAATGAAGAAAGAAAAAATCAATGGTCAGAAAAAGAAAACAATGCTTGTCTCTATAGGGGTGGGGAAGGTAGGGTGGGTAGGGGAGGGGGAAAAATAAGAAATAAGTCATGTCATATACTGGTACAAATTCTCAATGTGGAGTGTAATTGTGATGTGTATATATATTGTACCAATAAAATGTACTAATAAAAATAAAAATAAAATTTTAAAATAAGAAAATTAAGAACCAAAAATTTAAAAAAAACTCTTAAAGCTGGGTGTGGTGGTGGTATACACACCTATAACAGCAGTTTGGGATGCAGGAGGAACACGAGTTTGAGCTCAGCCTTAGTAAAACAGAAAGAGCTATCTCTAAACAAAAAAGAAACAAGAAAACAGAAAAGAAAATCAACGAAGAAGAGAAAAGCAAACAAAAAGAGAAGAGAAGAGAAGAGAAGAGAAGAGAAGAGAAGAGAAGAGAAGAGAAGAGAAGAGAAGAGAAGAGAAGAGAAGAGAAGAATATGTATTGGGGAATTAGAGCTCACAATTACACTCAACATTGGGGGATTTGTACCAATATATGAAGAGTTAATTCTCATTTTTACTCATATCCCTACCCACCTGAAAACCCTCCACCCCCTGTATACATGTGGTTTCTTTTTCTTTTCAAATCATATTTATTCTTTCCCCTCATACTTTCCTCTACCACATACCCTTTGAGTATTTCCAATTTCACAAAATCTATCATACATTCTAGAACTCATTTACATCTACAGGTTCTCATACCAGAGAAAAGATATGGTATTAACATATCTGTGACCTATTTATTTCACTTACTAGTGTGTCCTCAAGGCATGTCCATTTGCACATAAATGACTCAAACTTGTCATTCTTTTATGGCAGAGTAATACTCCATTTTATTAAAAACCACATCTTCTTTATCCAGTTTTCAGTTGATGGGTATCTGGGTTGTTTCCAAGATTGGGCTATCACAAACCTAACTGCTATGAACATGGGTGCACATATGTCTTTACAGTATGATTCTTTTTTCTTTTTTTGAGACTGTGTCTCGCTTTGTAGTTGAGGCTGGCCCTGACCTTACTTTGTAGCCCAGGCAAGCCTCGAACTCAGAAATCCTCCTGCCTCTGCCTCCTGAGTTCTGGGATTACAAGCATGAGCCACCACAACCAGCATCTGTGGTATGTTGTACTGATTGCTGGTGTGTGTGAGTCAACATGCCCGGTATTGTTGTATGTGTCACCGGGGATTGAACCAGGGGCCTTGCACTTGCTAGAAAGGCGCCAGAACCACTGAGCTAAATTTCTGGCCCTCTTGTAATTCTTTTGAGTGTATTTCTAGCAGGGGAATAGCAGGACTAAATGGATCTCTAATCCTAGTTTTCTGAGAAATCTTCCCACTGATCCCCACAATGGTTGCACAAGTCTACAATCTCACCAACAGTGGAGAAGGGTTTCTTTCTCCCTGCAGCCTCGTCACATTTATTGCTGGTTAATTTCATAATATCAGCCATTCTTTGTGGAGTTAAATGAAATTTCAGTGTTGTTTACATCTGCATCTCTTGAATGACCAGTGATGTTGAACATTTCTTCATATGCTTCTTAG
>PVIC010038664.1:0-17503 GCA_004025085.1 Thryonomys swinderianus
TCATCATCTTTCAGTCTTCTCGAACAAGGTGATTAGACCTAATGTCTCCACTTGTGTACTTCACAGCTCTTACAGTGAGCTGGCTCCAATCCCTACCTCTGCGTAAAGACTGCTACTAGCAGGCTGGCTTATTTGTTGCCAGAACCAATAAGCTTCTTTGCCTTTACTTCTTGGCAATTCTTGCCACTGTCTACCACAACCTTATTTTAAAAATATACATCTTCTTCTTTATGAAATGCCAAGCTCTCCTAGTTCTTTTTCACCTCTGCAGGCTTTTGAAGCTCTCTTTGTGGTCTTCAGTGCTGTCACCTAGCTTGTCTTCTTTTCTCACTCTGTATGTATTCCAGGGGTGAACCAGTTCCCCATGACATTCATAACCACCTCTGTGTTTTTCTCTTTCCCATTTTTACTTTCCTCTCTCTACCTTTTCCTTTTCCATGTCTTCTTTCTGTATTATTTTTTTTAAAATATGGAATGCTTCACAAACTTGCATGTCATCCTTGTTCAGGGACTGTGCTAATCTTCTCTGTATCATTCCAGCTTTATGTGCTGTATATGTGCTGCTGAAGCAAACTGAAGCCTATAGTGTCCTGGACTAAGAATATCTTGGCAGCAGCTTTCCCAACCTTGTCCTTTTTTTTTTTTTTTAACATTTACTTACTTATTAGTGTTTTTTTCCTAGCATTCTTCCCTCTAAACTTTCTCCCCCCACCTTTTTGTGGTACCAGGGATTGAACTTGGGCTGTTATACTTCTGAGGTAGGAGCGGTACCATTTGACCTAAATCCTCAGCCCCTCTTTAAACTTTGGATAGCTAGTAAACATGGATGAAGGATGCTTCATATTATTTGAGTTGAATTTATTGACAGGCCGCAACTTATTCTCAAGAAATTAATTTTCTTTGGTGGTACAGATTTTTATAAGAAGAAGAGTTATCAATCATATAGTTTTTAACTTAGAACTTCAATATTAGAGAAAGTTTGTGTGCGATTTTTGTTGTTGTAGTTTTTTCTCAATACTAGGGATCAAACTCAGGACCTCACGCTTGCAAGGCAGGCATGGTGCCACCGAGCTAAATCCTGCCCCTGAGAAAGGATATTCTTAATACCTTCCGGCTTCAGAAACATTATGGAAGATGTAAATTTTTTTAGTTGAATAGAAAGAAAAAGATCACTTTCACTTCTTTTTCAGGACACAGTCACAACACATATTGGTCAATAAGAAAATGGTGTTGCGTTTCTTGCTCAATAACTTCATCTATAAGGGTTGGGACAGGGGTTTTGGGCAAAGGAGAAATAGAATTACTTTACAGCCATGTGACAAGGTGTATTTTCTACTGTGAGAGAGTTCATGGTTCATTTTTTCTTCCCAGTAGAAAAGTATTAAGTAAAATAAACAGAGGTCACATGAAGGATTCAAAATACAGTTGAAACCAGGAGAAACTGTTGGATACAACTAGGCATGTTTGGAGTCTTGGTACTGATTTGGAGATTTGAACATATTATTTATCTCTAATTTTTTCTGTCTTTCTCTTTTTGCTTTTTGGTTGCTATTGCCTATTGTTTGTCATCAGCATTATGCTAACACATTACCTACACTATTTTAATTTCCACACAAGTCTATGAGAAAAGTGTAATTATTATCTCTAATTTACAAGTAAGGAAATCAAGGCCCGTAAGTTGAAGTAACTTGTCCCAGGTCAGACAGAGGGAAGAGGTGGAGCCAGAATTTAACCCTGAATATCTCTTGTTCTAGTCCGTGGTCTCTCAATTATGACATTATACTGCTTCCTCACTAACCCCCTTCTGTTCTTTGTCACCAGGGACAGGATGAGAACTTCGGTCAATGTCGTGGGTGACTCTTTTGGGGCTGGGATTGTCTATCACCTCTCCAAGTCTGAGCTGGATACCATTGACTCCCAACACCGAGTACACGAAGACATTGAAATGACCAAGACTCAATCCATTTATGATGACCTGAAGAATCACAGGGAGAGCAACTCTAACCAGTGTGTCTATGCAGCACACAACTCTGTCATTGTAGATGAGTGCAAGGTACCTTTCCCATTCCTGGATATTGAGACCTGTATATAGTGGTGCATGCTCCCTTCTTAGAAGATAAACCTAAAATCCCACATTTATTATTATCACATTTTTTTAAAAAATCCATAGTGTCACCCCAGCTTCTATGAGTCCCAGATCATCTCGCTCTGTGTCTAGCACGATGGGAAATCAACATGCATAAAACTGAAATAGAAACAGTTGTTTATTGCATCAGTGTGATGTATAACAACCATTCTGATTCTCATATCTAACCTGGTCCACTACTTTGGTCAGTTTTCTTGACTGTTGTACACATGAATTTGTGGTTGTTGGAATTTACTGGCTCCTCAAATGAAATATTGAGAGAAATTGCCAGAATTACATTTGTATAGTGTGAATATTCCTCCTTGCTACATATTAGCCAAAAATATGCCCATGTATTTGCTGAACTATTTTTCTCTTAATATTTTTGTGGGAAGGATAAGTTTTAGTGTGACAGTTGCTTTTCCCCAAAAATGGGTAAATAAATTTAAGAATAACTGTCATTTGGAACAGAGAAGTCCTTTTAGTTTTTTAAAAAGATGTTATTAATATGTTAAACAAAAACAATAGCAAGTCCTTACAAATGTATAGCCACAGTGACATCTGTTGAGAATATTTATTCCTTATTACTGTACTTTAATATACAGGGTAAAACAGTATCAAAATGTATCTATCAACCCTACCACCCCTCCCCACTTATAAAAACTCTTGTGTCCATTTTAACCGGGCAGCACAGTCTTTGCTAGAGCATAGATGTTCTGAGTTCTCCTCCAAGCTGTTGGGTGTCAAGTCTTAAGCTTGATAGGCTCTGTCTACTCATCATTATTACTAACTTGACATTGTGAAAAGACTGTCATGACCAGAGTGAAGCAAACTTGGAGAAACCCTGGCAAATTCACAGAGTCATCCTTTTGCACCATTGGTGTTGTTTGGCTAACAGTGATTCTGTATAGCAGCTGAAGACAATCTGAACCCAATCTGAGCTTTTTGGTACCTTTCTGACTCATGTTAGTAGGGCCAAATTCAATCTTTAATTTCTTCCTGTGCTACATATGGGACTTTCCAAGTACACACCGGGGCGACTGCCAGGCAACTAAGAGTGACACAAAAACAGTTCTGGAGGGCAGAATCTTGTGCTTATCTCCTTTATGTTAGGTGCATGTGTGGGTGACCAGAACTATGATACAAATTAGGGAGAGAATCTACTCATCAAGAAGCAATTGCATAAATTAACTCACTGACTCTGTAAACATGATCTCTATTTGTAAAAATCCAAATGTACCTGAATAGAATAATCTATTCTCTTGAAAAGTTAGTGTTTTTCAAATCTGAATCAACATACTAGATTATTCTCATGGATTGGCTTTATGTACTGTTATATAACAAGAACTTGTTGTGTGCCTTGTAAGGTGTAGTGGAGTGTCCCCACTTTATTCCTGTAATGTGCTAAGTTTTGTCCATTCACCAAGGGATCACTGAGTCTCTCTACCTACAAAGCCCTGATTTAGGCACTGCAGGAGAGTGGAAGAAAGTACAGTGATACAGGGGACATGAACTTGGACTCAGATAGTTGCCGTACAAGAAAAATAGCATGAAACAAAATGAATTCACCATATATACATTTAATTTCATAGTTGCATTAGGAATAGGCCTGGTGTCTAATTGTGATGTGGCCCATGTGCAGCTTTTCAAGAGGTTTCTTAATATTTTTAAGAACACTTTGTTGAAAGACAAGGTATAAGGGTGTGGAGATATCTTCAGGTTCTAGACTTCGTGGACCTTTCTTTTCTTAAATAATATCGGGAGAAATTTGCGTCATTCATTTAAACAAAAAAACTTCCCATTTTGAAGGAAATGTTTGTGAATTATTACTATCACTAGAAAGAAGTTCATGGGGCAGGGGACGTTTTCCTATCACCTGAAATAAGCCTGGCATATTTAAGGTACTCAGTAAGTGTTTTTTGAAGTAGTTTTTAGTATCTAGAGTCTATGCTATATTCCAGGAAACCATTTTCCTGGACAGTTTCATAAAGGTAGTTCCTTAGTCTTTTTATATTGACTGCCCAACCGACCACCTGAGGACACATTGGCTAATTAGCCTGGAGATGGTCAGTGACCACACTGAACAGGAAATGAAGGTGGTGAAATTGGCTTATTGGTTTAACAATTATTATAGATTATTGTGTTTTTAGGGAAAGAGTTTGAGTTCAGCTCATTTAAAGTGAGTTGCTTCTCAGGCTTTGCCAGGTGAGACAAGTTGACTCTTCTCCTTTAGACTGGTCCATCACGCTGATGCTGGCAGGGGAGGAGTTAGCCAGAGCTGTTGGGATGAATGCACCCTCTTTCTCACAACAGGAACCCCACATTTATTCATTCTTCTGAACTTTCTTCCAGTCGATTGCTGCGTCTCCATTTTTTTTTTTTTCTTGGAGACAGGGTCTCGCTTTGTAGTTCAGGTTGGCCCTGAGCTCACTATGGTGTCCAGGCAAGCCGCCGCGAACTCAGCAATCCTCCTGTCTCTGCCTCCCAAGTGCTGGGATTACAGGCGTGAGCCACCACGCCCAGCATTATATGTGGTAACCGGGGATCGAACTCAGGTCCTTACGCTTGCGAGGCAGGCGCCGGAACCACTGAGCTAACCCTCCGGCCCAATTTTTAAAAGCACGGAAGAAGTCAGCGCTTCCTGCCTCTGCCCTCACTTTCTGCTTTCCCACCACCCAAGTGGTTAGAGCAGAGAGGAGTGGAATGGATTGGGTAATAGAGTCCCAGCTTCCTTTATTCAGGTAGAAAAGGAAACACTGTGAAAAGCCACGGTGCTAGCCCCGTTTGAAACATGGGCCACCGTTCTAACAGAAAACAAAAAGTGGCTCCCCCAAGTAGAGTCTGGTTCTTCCTAACTCACTACCCTGGGGTTGCTAAATTTGCACTGCCATTGATCTGGGTTGTCATGGAGAGCCAAATAAACACATTCAAGCTCACAGCAAATAAGCAGCTTTCTCCAGACAGACAGACAGACAGTCTGTCCCTGGCAGTCTTCTCTGACAGTTCCCTGAAGGGCAAACCAATTTGCTGCAGCTCTGGTCAAAATTTTAACCACTTCAAATATTGTTATGTTATGTCGATCTCTCCATTTTCAAATCCTTGCCTGATAATCCTAGTTTGAAGTTATGCAACAACGTTTAACATTTTCATCAGCCTAACTGCATGTGCAAAGTTATTGCTAACTGCATGAACTTTTTAAAAAATGGGGGAGGTGGAAATTGGAAGAATGAGTAGTTTTTATTTGTCTTTGCTTGGTTTGTGAAGGGTACTTGGTTCCCTGTTCCTAGCATGTTATATGCTCATGATACATGCACGTCACTTCTGCTTGGGTAAGAAGAGAGTCAGATTTCTTTCAAACATTGCTGCGTTTGTCATGTCTCCATATTCTAATGCTTCCATAAATCCAGTCTCTCCATTATGTGGAATATCAGTCGTGGGTTTAAGTATGCACATGACGTTGAGGACAGACAGACAGAAGGTAAGCTAGGAAAATAACCTAGAAGTGGAGGGGAGAACCTTCCCTTCTGCAGAAGGGTTCAGTTCACTTTGAGCCAAGGGAGCATGATGTAGATCTGGTTATTGTATTTGATGGATGAATTGTTCACAGTGAAATAATTTGGATCACATTATCACTGATGTTAAGGTTTTAATCCTTCTCTCTCTTTTTTTTCTTTTTAATTCTCAAAAACAAAATTGGTTCTTTGGTAGAGCCAAACCGTCATGATTCCCAGTTTTAAAAGTGACTATGTATCAAGTCCTCCTGGCCTCATTGGAACTGAACCTTTTACACGCATGAGTAGAACTAGCTACCTAGTTCTGGATATTTCTTTTTTTCTTTGTGGTTGTATGGAGTAGCACATTTCAGTCACTGTCTTTGAAGGACTGTGCCATTCTGCAGTGGGTCCTATGGGTAGTCAGACGCTCCGCAGCCCTAAAAATATAGCAGAAGTTATCCCCGCTCTGCGGTGCTCAGTACCTACCAGGCAAACGTCAATGTTTCAGTTGACCTCGTTGGACACCAGGTCAGATTCAGAACCAGTCTGGAATAACCCTACCTAAAACTACTGTTTCTGTCAGTTATTACCACCCTGGATCTAGTGCTCCTCCACATAGCCCTTGGGTTTTTTTCTTGGTTCACAGCCCATAAGCTGGATGTTGATGATAATTATTTTCAGGTGACTCTCGCACCCAACGGAAAGTCAGCCGACTGCAGTGTTGAGGAAGAGCCTTGGAAACGGGAAAAATAAGGATATGACTCTCACCTCAGCACATTCTTGAATAAACTCCCCCAGCGTATCTTATGGTAAAAGATGATATAAACAAGCTTTCTTTAAAAGAGAAAAAAAAAACCCGCATCTGTTTCTATGTTTACTTAATCTGTTAGCTGAGGCTTAGAGGAGCTGTGGAGAGTCCGTGATGACAGGCACGGTGCTGTGTCTTTGCCAAATAACGCTTCATAACTGGCTAATCTTCTCACCTGTATTATTGTGTGAATGAATGCGCTGGAGGAGTCCCTTTGTGTTAAAGACACATTCTTGCCAGCTTTCCTTCCGTCTCAGTGCAGAACTGTGGATGCTGTTTTCCCATGACAAAGGCAACGTGGTACATTTTGGGGACTTGGGACAATAAGCATCCACACGGTGTGTTAGTCCTGAAAGTGTTCCTCTCTCACCTCGGTACGCACAAGAGATTCTGCTACAAGCCTCTAGAAGTAACTCCTGTCCAGTGTCTTACAGCTTTTGTACATGGGCTGATTAAAAGCAAGTAACCGTGTTAGGGAATTCAAGCATCTTACCTTTTGTGAGCTCTCTGAGTTAAATGTCTCAAAGAAAGTTTTAGTGGGAGCCTTACTCTTAAGGCAGCTGATTATGGAACCCACTACCTCTCTGCCCCATCCTATACGGTTTGTTTGAATAATGGTTAAAATTTCAAAATATGTGTCACATTCTCTCTAAATTTGACATTGGGTTAGGAAGTATTTTGCATACAACCACCATGTATACATGTTAACAAATTTAACAGATTGCAGATGATGTAAATTTTAACCAGATTTAACCACCCAAATTCATTTGCATATTCTTTGATATCAAGTGAGATTATGTGATCTGTGTTTTGCTCTCTTTGTTTCGCCCGTAAGATCCTCACTTGGGTGTCTAAAAAAAAGATTCGAGTGCCTGAATCATTTCCACTATATTCTCATCCACCTAGAGGGCCCGATGCTTCGTGCTCCACACACAGAGCGTGTTAGCTGTGCCTCTTTTCATGCTGTACCTTAAGCAAACGAACTGCTATCCAGCCAATACGTAGAAGGCTTTCTGTCGAATCAAAGCACATAAAACTAATTACAGGACGCGGCTGGAAGCACAGCCAGTCTTCCTCCTCAGTAGGAAAGGAACAGAAAACAAACATGTACAAATCCTTGCCGGGCGTGGTGGCTCACGCCTGTAATCCCAGCACTTGGGAGGCAGAGGCAGGAGGATTGCTGAGTTCGAGGCTTGCCTGGGCTTCGTAGTGAGCTCAGAGCCAGCCTGAACTACAAAGCGAGACCCTGTCTCAAAAAAAAAAAAAAAAAAAAAAAAAAAAAAAAAAAAAAAAAAAAAAAAAAAAAAAAAAAAAAAAAAAAAAAAACAAATCCTATAAAGGCGATGCCCATTTGGCATAGTCCAGCCAGTCTTGGTCCATGAAGTGAGAACAAAGGAGGACTACACGACTTCCCTCACGAAGCTTCTTCAAGGCTAGGAAAGTTTAAAGGAATAAATGATATAATTGCACAGCACAGGGCCTTACATGTGGAAGGCAGCCAGCGAATCCTTAATGATTGGTTACACAAGCTAAAGCTTTTTATGTCTCTGCTCCTGTTTTCTATTGAATAACACACAGTATTTTCCTAAGGTTGCTGGCTGGGGATCTGATTCCTTGAGAGATAAAGCACAGTCATTTTTAAGGAGAAGGTAGAACCTTAGTCCACTTGTTAAGTCGGTTTGGTATCTCCTGGGAGACCACCAGATGGATGCAGAAATTTTTGTACACAAGTATAAAATCCAAAGTCTTGGACATCATCTACCCTTTCTTACCTAATCCTTATGTCTTCTGTCTTCCAATGCAGACAGCTTTGGAACATACAAAAGATGAGATTCCGGTTGCTTTTTGTCTCTTAAATTCTAGTTATTTTTGGACATGGATCGATACTGAGCAGTATTAAGCAGATTTGTGAAAATGACATTGGTCTTTGTTTTCATAAAACGGACAGCTAATAGAGTGGCTAGGGTCATGCTCAAATGTAGCAAGGGGGTAACATATCCTTTATGGCAGACATGTGGGCCCAAAGAATAGCACATGTGTTTAGCTGCGAAACCAAGGATTTTCTTTAAGTGCTACTTTTTTATGATGAGCAGAAAGATCTAGGAGCTGCCTGATCTTTTGCTGTAGGAGGCCAACTGGCCTGTGTTTCCCAGAGGGGTGGTTGTCTTCCTGAGGATGATCTCAGGATCATCTTCTCAACTCTCCGCTTGAAAGTCTTTCTGGTTTCTTCTGTCTTCAGCTTATTCCTAGCTATGCTGCTAGCCTGTAAATATGGAAGGGAACAATGTGTTCAAAAGACAGATTCATGGCTTCATGAAGTAGGCTTTTCTGGTTTGAGACAGTATACAATATCTAATGAGAATGTACTTAGGAGACCATGTTTATCTGGAAATTCAATAAATTATATTAAAATGAAATCACTTACTAAATTCAACAATACCCTACATATCCACACTGCATATAAATTTGGCATGTGAGTATGTCTTCTAATGTTTTAGGCCTCATTCTTTCTCCCTTGCCACGCCCACTGGGGATTCTCTAATCCAAAATATGTGCCATAAACAGAACAAATGGATCCAGCGTATACCTCTAATAGCCTTGACCTAAATGGGGTACCTGTCAGTTATATAAAGAGATTTATGCTAATGGGTTTATCCAGATACAAATGCTGATAGTAGTCCATTAATAATTGATGATGTATAAATGTTATATAACAGGTCAGGTACATACATAGCAGCTGGTGAGGTTTATAAATCAGGACTTTGTCAATACTATTTTGTCATAGGCTTTTTTTTTTTTTTTTTAAGAATTAGA
This sequence comes from Thryonomys swinderianus, assembly GCA_004025085.1. Classification (NCBI taxonomy): domain Eukaryota; kingdom Metazoa; phylum Chordata; class Mammalia; order Rodentia; family Thryonomyidae; genus Thryonomys; species Thryonomys swinderianus. Next base: position 9,242 of record PVIC010038664.1, read on the forward strand.
GTCACTTCAGGAGAAATCCAACTAAATAGAAATTTACCTTTCCCTTTTCCATTTTTCCTCTTTTGGGAAACCCAAATGGACTCATCATTTAACTATTTACTAAAATTGAACAAATCCAATCCAACCAATGAGAAGATAGTTTGCTTTTCAGAGTAATTTCTTACCTTAGCTATCTGAGGATACATTCCTCACCATACCCCTCAGTGTGAAATGCATCAGAGCGTCCAGGCAGCCATCTTGTTTATGTAAACAGTGAAGGCCTTTAGGTGACTTTAGACCCTTATGTAGCTATCCCATTTTTTACTTCTCACTGGGTATTGAAACACAGCCTGTGGTCTCCTTGCTTTCTGAAGAAACCATACCCTGCAAAAAGACAATTACTTGTTTCTCCTCCCTAATCACTACTTAGCCTGGACGTTCACAAAAGCTTAAGGAAAGAAGTGCCAAAATGCCTAGCTCCTGGGATGATACTTGTGGAAGCAGAGAAAGGCTTGGAAGGAATTTAGTTCATGGAGAGACTCCTGGTAAGTGATGCCAGAAACCCCAGTGATTGGGATTGCTTGGTTGGTTAGGTCTCGGGTCCTTTCCACTTGTGCGGGAAGAAATATGTTCTTTGCAAATGTTATTTAGCCCAGAAGCTTTCAGAGCTGAGCGATGAGAACCTTATCTTTGAGTCTCCCCCAAAGGAAAACCAATCCTACTTGCTATGTTTACCCAAATACCATTCTTCCTTTTTCTCTTCATAGGAAAAAAAATATATATATATATTTTATTTTTGTCAGAATCAAGGCTTTTGCCTATGTAGTATCTTCCCATGAAATACAGCAATAAAACCCACATGCTCAGAGATATCTCCATGGTTCTACAGCTTGAGAAACAAGTCTCAGCGGCTCTCGCTTGGTCTGATGACTAAAAGGGCACAGCAGTTACCCCAGGGAAGGTGGATCCTCCCACTCAGCTGATGTCTGTCTCTCAGGGCATCCGTTGTCTGGGTTGCTGATTTTATTTTGCTTATTCTCTGTGTAGACTCATTCCAAGCCAAGAGAGAGAGAGACTAAATGAGATTTTTTGTTGTTGTTGTTGTTATTATCATACTCATTCTTTGATTAAGGATGTAAGGGTCTGAGGGCACAAGACCATTAAGTTAAGACCAGAGTCTAGAGTGAAAGTTAAGTAAATCTAGTTGTTGGGAAAGAGGAATTTCCCAGTATTTGTAGTAATTTTGAGTTGAACCCAGGAGGGTTGTCACCAACCGGGCAGGTGGCCCCAGAGCCAGACTGTTCCCCTTGGGGGCAGCGAGTCCGAAGCTGCTCGCAAAGCATTAGTTTCTTACTGAGAAAAGACGATCTTAGTTTCCACTCTCCCTCTTCCTTCCTATTTATTCCACTGCCTAAAACACAACTTGGCGAATGACCATATAGGTTAGTATGAGAGTTTGTTTTAGAGCAGATAATAATCTGAATTAAATACTTTCTAATTTTACGGTATAACAATTAATCCAGAAATTGGCATAGAGATGATGAGAAACAGCATGGTTTGGTTAAAAAAAAATAAAGATATAAACTGCCCAATTTTAGCTGTGTGACTTGCACAGACCACTTTATGTTGAAGCTTTAGTCTCCTTCAACTGAAACGTAAAAAGGTTGAATTAGACGATTAAAATCCAGCTAGCCTTATAGGTCCCCGATAATGAAATCTGTTTTACTTTCTTCTTTAAAAGACTTACTTCTATAAAATATCATTACTTACATTTTCAATCAGAGGGGTTCCATTCTAACAATTAACTTAGATTCTTCTCATTCCCCTTTTAAGCCTCTATTTATTTCCTGTGTTTAACTAGCTTGGCAAATGGTCACATTGATCTGTGGTTTAAGACACCAATAAACATCCTTTTATAAGAGTTCTCTTTACCTAAACTCACTGTCCTACTAGAAGTAGTGATTCAGCTCAGGGAAAAACGCTGCCAGAGACCCCGCGAGGGACCAGACGTGTCTACAGCTGCACTCATAGTGTCCTTCCTGCTCTAGCAACAGAGCCCACTCCAAATACCCAAACCACAGAACGTTACCCAAACGCTCCTAACTGCCGGCCCAGTGTGGGAATTTGGGAGCCTTTGGCAAATCAACTTGAACACTCATGAAATTTGCCGCAAGGCTTACACAATCACAGCAGCTGTCTGTAAATACTTTCTCTCCTCCGCAGGTACGCAGACATGTGCATCCATGTCCAAGTAAGCTGGGCTGAGTCTTTTCTTGGAGGGATATACAAGGAGAGTCGGTTGAATTCATTTCCTTATTTTCCACTTGATTTTCTTACATCGTGGACATCATAGTGCAGGTAGAGAAGCTCTACCTTACATGGATGAAGTTTTGCTGTCCTTATCCTTTTCAATACTTGTGGAGTTTCTAGTGAGTAGGGTATAAGGCGTGGTCCACAGGCTTCAGGTCATGACTCATGACCTTCAAACAACCTCCTGTATTTTCTGGCATTATTGCAATGGGCCATTGCTTGCATCTTTGCCCTATGTTCAACCCTTTGTGCTCCACAGGCTTCAGGTCATGAGTCATGACCTTCAAACAACCTCCTGAACTTTCTGGCATTGTTGCAAAGGGCCATTGCTTGCATCTTTGCCCTATGTCCAAACTTTGCTAAGTACAGAGTAGTATTGATGTTGCCTGTGTGGTGAGCACACTTATTCCTAGCCAAGACTTCAGTTTTTCAGATTTGGGGAAGTGAGATGTAAGTCTAGAACTAGACTTGAGGGCTGAGGTTTTGTTCATTTGTTATTGTTGTTGTGATTTACTTGTTTTTCCCATCAGTATAGAAGACCTGGTATGAGAGCAGCAAGATAAACAGTTTCTCAACTGACCCGTTGAAGAACCTGTAGGAAAATGAGAGAAGTCCCTAAACTCACATTCCATGTACTCTCAGTAATATCTTGAATAATTACTGTTCACTCTTTTTTCTGAGTCCAGCCTTGCTTCACCTTCCAATCTCTGAGCCAAGTCTCTATTTTAATATTTAAAAAAATCTTTCTGATTGTTATGCAGGGATGTGTGTGTGTGTGCGTGTGCGTGTGCGCGTGCATTAAGAATAAAATCTGCTCCCGAAACAGACCTTCCCACTTGGCACAGTCAGCACTAGAGCTTGACAGTGGGTAACCACAGGTCCCTAGTTCCTCTGGAGACACGTCCAATCCCTGGGTGAGTGTTGGAACCTAACAAGTGACTGTTACCCTTATCATCAGCCCCTGTGGAGATGGGGATGATGCAGCCTGAGCCTTGCTACTTCTGGGGCTTGTTTCTTCACATGGCAACTCTTTAGCCAGCCTGGAAACAGTCCGTTACCCTTGATAGGGGACAAACATACTCACTAGCCAAAGAAGTTGGACCAGCAAATCTCTCAGATTTTTTTCCCCATGCAGCAAATTCTCTGAGATGTCCAAGCAGAAAGCTGGCTTTCTGGTGGCTGACAACACCATGAGAGCACTTTCCTCATAGGAACTCGTCCTTTGGCATTGAGATTCTTCTACACGTTGACCTTGACTCCCTCCCTCCCTCCTGCTCCTGAAAAATCTCAGCATTGCATCTCCATGTTGCACAACACAGATCAGATTATCTGGTCACTCTAGAGATTTGTATATAAAAAAGCTACTTTTTTGAGAATTTTTGTATATTGTTTTTCTATTTGTTTTCTACAGCTTGAGGAGAGAGCTGGCAAACTGTGAATCTAATTTTGTCTTGCTGCCAGCAGATATATTTTGGCTTCCTGGTAGGAGTCCATGCTGCCAGGGATAATATATTGTTATCTGATCAGTATTACATCCCAAATGACTACAAATTACTTCAGCTCAATCTTACATTCTTTCTTCAACAAATCCCCAAGTTTCTTTGCTATTATTTATTTTAAAAAAGCATGAGAGTATGTATTTATAGTCCTGGATATTATATGTTTAATATTAATTTAACCTTTAATAATGTTATAGGTTTATATCTATTCTTCAGAAATCATAAAGAACACAGTAGAGACTGAATTCATCTATTTAGTACCTGTAATTTTGCAGACAGATATTTTCTTATGGTATTTTCTATATAACCACATATTTAGAATTGTAACTAATAGAGCACAAGACATTTCTACAATGACCTAGAGCTATCAGTTGTTTTCTGAGCATAGAGTCACATTCAAAACATTGAAGAACCCAGTCCTCAGTGATTCAGTGAATATCACCATCAAGAACAAAGAATTCCTAAATTAAGTGGTTAAGACGTATGTTTAAACAATCTTTCTAATTCACAAAATGGTGCTGATTTTTATTTTTAACACTAGACCTTGTTTTTCCAGCTGAGCATTCTAAGTTTTTGCTTTTCTCTACTATCATCAAAGGCAGAGGGATTATATCTATATCAGACTCTCTCACGCCTTTCTAAATGTTTATGTGAAAATTGGCTTAGAAAAATTTTGAGCAGCAATGACTAAGAATGAGCACTAAGAATGAGGGAAATCAGGACAGATTCATTGCAGTTAAACCTTGCGAAGTAGAACGACAATCAATGTCACATTGTTAAGTGAATTGATCACGTAGTTTTTAAGCTAAAAAACTTATACTGGTTATGAAGCAATGCTGTATGTATCACTGGGGACCGGAAGTAGAAGCTTAGAGTCACACTGAAAGTGTTTAAGAAGCCCAGGTAGTTTTTGTCCTCAGGTGAATAACAAACTATGTAACCTTCCCAACAGGTCAATCCACAGCCACTGAAAAGACGAGGTGTTTTTCCTCCACCAAACACACTTTCTGATATGGTGGTAGGACTAGTATTTTTACCATGTTTTGAACAGTAGTCAGTTATAGAGAATGTGCGTGATGTATGTGAACCTGCTCCTCAGTAAGCAAACAGATTAGATGTGCCCTTAACTGGCTAAGATTGTGTCTGTTTTCAAGTACAGCTAGCTGTCAGAGCATGAAGTTCTTGTGTATTCACACTGACGCTTAGCCCACGCATGAAGAACAGTGCCTATGCACTTTGTGTAGCTATAATGTAGGTATCTCTGTGTAATTTCAGTGAAATGGTGTATAGATGTGTTGTAACTTAATTTAACTGTTACTTTTGGCTGTTTACCTAGATGCAATAGATATGTTGATTGGTGTTTTGGAAACCCTTCTTTTTCTTCTTGGGTACCTAGCAGTAAATCGTTTCTACTCTTTCTTAATGTGGTTTGGGGATATATATCAGTGAAGAACTCATCTATGAATCTGTTGTACTGATAATTGTTTGAACGTTTATATGTGTCCAGCACCTTGTAAATACACGAGTCAGAGCAGGAATGGGTCAGACGTGGGTTCTTGTTCTTAGTGAAGGGCCATTCGATGTCTATATAATACTTGGTGGAATGTAACTGTGGAGCTTTTGATGATCAGGGGTTAAGTAGTGATAGAGTGAGGACATTCATCTATAGTCCTTTGGTGGATGGAGCTCAAAGAGACAAAAGATTGGTCTTCTCTAGTCATGTTAGCACTGTATCATTAGGAAAGGATTGGCCTCTCTGCTTGCTAAATATTCATGCTGATGCTTGTGACCTGAAAATTCTGAAGAGCCTTGTCCCATTTGGCTGCTTGAGTCAAAATGGGAAAAATTATTTACTGATTAGCAGTCAGGTAGGTGAAATCCCATAGAAGCACAGTTGTGGCAGCAAATGCCACAATTATCATGCAAAGGTTGAGCACTAGAAGCACAGGAATTGACAGTGTACAATTTTGGGGTTGCAGGTAGCAACTGCTGAAGCACAGATCCCATAGGTGTGCAGAGAGTGCAACTTCCTCTACCCACGTGCTCTGTTTGCATGTTTGGAAGTAACTGAAGATGAGATTAAGAAATGCAACTTTGCACTTACCTCCAAAAATATGCATTCTATCTAATTAGCACTGAATGCAATGTCTAGAGCTCCAGCCCCAAGGACAGAGAAGAAATAGCAACGTGCTATACGAAATACTGAGGGCCCCTTTTTTCTCAAGGCCATGAAGCCCAAGAACTTGAGAGCATAAAGCTCATTAATTTGCAATAATTTCTTCAGATGAGTGGGATGAGGGGTTATGGTGGATTGGCATATTTTTCTTTGAAAATGTGGCTGCTTCAAATTCAGGGTGAAAAACGTACTGTAAGACCCTTCAGGCAGGACTATCCTTAAAGAGTTTTGTACATCCAGAATGAAAGATGAGAATAATTGTTTCCCTCACATTCACAGTCCCCACTGATCTGAAGTCATGTGGTGTAGAGCATTTATAGCACATTGTATTTAAAGACTAACGCAAAAGATGAAAAGGCCAACTAATTTTGAGGTTGTTTCTTATAAATGGTACTAGGAAATGTCCTCTTGGCAAAGCACATTTTGGGTAGATGAGGTCTTTCATTTTCACCTATAGCATTCTATGCTTTCTTACAACGTTGACTGATTACTGTAACATTTCATGTGTAAAATTACTGGATAGTCTTTCTATGCTGGAAGTAACCTGTGAATTCAAATTTTCACCAAGTGTTTTAACTTCTGTGTATATATTTCTCATCAATAAATGTGGATTTCAATTTCTCTTAGTGGTTGCCTCTTCAATTCCCACTTCAGCCTGTTGTTGCTACAGAGCAAGGTTCTCTCATGGTCCTTGTGGAAAAAACTTACAGAGGGAAGCCTGAAGATCTAAAAGAATATTTTCTAGGACACTTCAACATACATGACTGCCACACATAGTAGCATCATCTGTAATAGTCTTTACCGTATAAAGAAAATTTTATTTTGGCTCATGGTTTTGGAGGATGAAATTTCCAAGGTCAGTGGCCCCATCTGAGAAGCCCCTTATAGTGCATCATTGTGCGTCGCCTGGCAAAACAGGGAGGAAGCGCATGTGAGAGTGGTCAGTGGCCGTGCAGAAGAGGCTAAGCACATGGCGTAGCCTTGCCTTATAACAATCCATTCTCATGGTGACTATCAAGTTGTGAGAGGCCAAACCTCCTTCTTGGAGGTCTCCCCTGAGAGTGACTTCCCCAGTGACCTACTGACCTCCCACGAGGTCTCACCTCTTAAAATTCCATCACTTTTCAACACTGCCAGAGCCCTAGCACGTGAACTAATCCGAAGCACAACAGGAAACAGAAGAGAGGCTCCATCTCTATGTATCCACTGTTGTCAATGCAGGGACAAAAGGATGTGGCACCTGTTGCAATGATTCATAAAGCTTCTTCCTCAGGGTTATGTGCCTCGCTTCTCTTCATATTTCAGCGGCGAAACTGAGCTAACAGTTCTACCTACCCAAGTTGCCAGGAAGTGTAACTTCTCCAACTGCATAGGAAGAGAACTGTAAATAGTTGGTGAACAGCTGTACTACCTGTTGGGTCATGAGAATTATTTAAATCATTTATAGAAGACAATAGAGAAACATACTTGAGATGAATCTAGCACATTTTTCCTCAGATACCCACAAAATTATTACTAGGAAAGTGTGTTATTTGTCTCTTGTTGCTGAGACAAAATACCCAGCACCCAAAATTAAAAGAGAAAAGGTTTACAGTTTTCAGAGATTTCAATCCCTCATTTACTGACTCCAAAGCAGAGTGGCAGTAAGACGACAGTTTATGGTGGTGGAAGACAGCGAAAGCAGACATTAACAATGTCTTTCTGTCCTTTTATCTCATCCAGAATATTAGGATTAGGAGGGGGTGTCAAACCAGTCACTCACACGTAATCGTGTGTCCTTAATCCAAGCACCACACATTGCAGATTCAGTCTCCTCTGAAAAGGCATGAGGCTTTGGGAGGGCATCTGAACACAAGCCACAACAGGAAGCACGTGGGAGACACTGTAAGGTCACGTTAGAGAAATAAAACATGTGGTCCTCTGTACATTTCCAGGCTGCCATTTTATTTTAAGTTAGCACAGAGTCACGAATCAAAATTAGCATAAACTTCTGAACCTTAGTATGAATACAACTTGATCAAAATCAGCTACTCTTGGGGCCGGAGGGTTAGCTCAGTGGTTCTGGCGCCTGCCTTGCAAGCGCAAGGTCCTGAGTTCGACCCCCGGTGACCACATACAATGCTGGGCATAGAGACTCACACCCACCAGCAGTCAAAACCACGTACCACAGTGCTGGGCGTGGTGGCTCATGCCTGTAATCCCAGCACTCAGGAGGCAGAGGCAGGAGGATTGCTGAGTTCCAGGCTTGCCTGGGCTACATAGTGAGCTCAGGGCCAGCCTGAACTGCAAAGCGAGACC
>PVIC010038665.1:0-17378 GCA_004025085.1 Thryonomys swinderianus
TTTTTTTTTTTTTTTTGTTTGAGACAGGGTCTCACTTTGCAGTTCAGGCTGGCCCTGAGCTCACTATGTAGCCCAGGCGAGCCTCAAACGCAGCAATCCTCCTGCCTCTGCCTCCCAAGTACTGGGATTACAGGTGTGAGCCACCACGCCCGGCACTGTGGTATGTGGTATTGATTGTTGGTGGGCGTGAGTCTCCACGCCCAACATTGTATGTGGTTACCGGGGATCGAGCTCAGGACCTTGGGCTTGCGAGGCAGGCGCCGGAACCACTGAGCCAAATCTCCGGCCCTACATACTTATTTTGTATTGCTCTACCGAATAGCTGCTTTCTACAGCTTGTTCACTGAGGGCTTCTTAGTCCCAATTTCATTCCCTCTTACCCCCAGGTCCACCTAAAAACATTTGGTTGGCTGGCTGAGACATGCAGAGAAAAAGATAACGTGGGCTCTTTTCCTTTCTACTGTGAAGCTTCAGCCGGAAAGAGATGACCCAAATTGAGATCCAATATAGGAGAATGAAGCAGGGTTGTGACTACCCCTTCCAAGGACAAGGAACTGCCTCTAACCACAACGATCAGGCCCCTCCATTACTAGGCTGGAGCAGCAGCGTGAGCTAGATGCCCACCAGCCAAAAACAAACATTCCCTTGTTCCGTGTTTCAATGCTATGTGGGTGACACCCACAATGAGAAGAACCTGTGGCGTGGGGGAGAACCCGCTTTGATTTATACAAAGTTATGAGGAACTGTATATAAACATTTTTGAAGAACACAAGCAAAGAAATCAATTACAGAACGCTTGCAACTGGAGAAAAAGGGCAAGTGAAAAAGGAATAAAATAGAATACAGATCTTGACCCTTTGGGGAGGGTGGTGTCTTAGGAGGAGTAAAAGGAATAGCCCAGAGCAACTTCTATTTAACAGTAAAACATGCTCAGTTATATTAATATTCAGATCTCATTTATATTTAGCACCCCCATTTTCCTTTCAGAATTTAAATAGCACAAATTCATTTCTTTTTGTGTCAAGTGAATACAACTATTTTGCATTTCTATAACGCTTGACAAAGCACTTTCATAATTTTAGGATGGGAAAGACCCTTTGAGGCTTGCTAAATCAACCTGTAATCCAATGCATGAATCTTTTCTGCAGTGTTCTTGGATCTTCAAGGCTGCTCCATCACATTTTATGATGGATACCTAAAACAACAACAATAAAAACTTTTAAGCGGCTTAAGCACTTGTCCTAATAGTTTTCTGCTATGGAACTTCTAGTCCTTGGTCATCCTTTGGCCCTCTGATCTTCCCGTTAACAAATGGAATGATGGAATGAGTATCTCTTTCGCTTAGATCATCATCATCTCCTCCTCCTCCTCCTCCTCCTCCTCCTCCTCCTCCTCCTCTTCCTTTTTTGAAACAGGGTCTTGCTATGTAGTTCAGGCTGACTTTGAATTCATTATTTAGCCCAGGCTGGCCTTAAATTCACAGCAGTCCTCCTGCCTCAGCATCTTGAAAGCTGGCATTATCGGCATCCACCACCATGCCTGTAATGACTAGCAACTCTACATAATTTTATTTACCATATCTGTACTGCTGACTTTTGCCAAAGACTATGAAAAATGCTTGTAAGGGATTCAAAGATACACATATAGATATTGTCCACAAGAAAGAAATAATAAATCTAGGTAATCTCAGTTATATAGCAGGCTGAGACAGGAGGATTGCAAATTCCAGGCTAATTTGGACAACTTAGTGAAACACTGGGTCAAAATAAACACATTTGAAAGCTCTGGGAATGTAGCTCAGTGACAGACCACTTGCCAAAGCTCCTGGTCTGCCCACAGAGTCCCTGTCTGGAAACAAACAAAATCAATTCTAGTCATGCAGGCATCCCTGACTCCATCCCAGAATCTTCAGAAGATGCTTACAATGTACCAAATTAAATGCAGCCTCTTTCATTTGCCATTTAAGGCCCTCTATCAACTGTCATTAGCTATCCCCTTCAGACTTATTTCCTTCCTTGTCTTCCTTTAAATTCTCTGAAATCAAATCAAAGGAGGTGGCACAAAGTCTGCCCTAAACATGCCCAGTGCCTCACATGTCTACTGAACACATGCATTCATGCACACTCGTCTGATCATGGTTCTTATCTCTTTATTCTCATTTTGTTGTTGTTGTTGTTGTTGTTCTTTCTGGTCACCCTCTATACTCAGTTCTCTTTTCTAGTGCCACCCATCCTTCAAGGTTGGCCCAAAGCTAACATTATGTCCTGATGACTACCCCTACCTCTGAACTACCACTACCTCTGAACTTCATTTGTGAATTTGTTTTGTTTTAATTTTGCAGTACTGGCAATTGAACCCTGCATTACTACTGAACTATATCCAACCCTGAAATTCATTTACTAAATGGAATTTATATTTTCTTGATCTCTCATATAACTTAAACGTCCTGAGATCACTCTCTGTTATACTCTCAACTCTCTTTATTACCAAAGCAAACATGATTTATTATAGTCAGTTGCTGATGGATTTAGCATCTGATCTTTCCCCTCCACCTCCCCAAACTAGATTTTAAACTTTCAGGAAGGATTTAGTTTTTATTCTTTCTATGAACTGCATTTCCATACCTGACATACAGCTGATATGCAATACAATTTTTTTTTTTGCCTTGGTCTAAACTGAAATAGACTTTAAAAAGCAGCATGAGGAGTTGGAGGACTTCTTCACACAGAGGAAAAGGTCTGAGGCATCTTCTCTGAAAATTTTCCAGGCGAGAAAAGTTTTTATCTTGGAAAAATCTCCCAGGATATGGGAAGACGGAAAAAAATATCCCAGTAGACCTGGTCATCTCAAGAAGTCTATAATGCAGCTCACTGTAATCAAGACAACAGGGAATATTCTATTTTCAGGGTTCTGTAACAGAAACCTGCTAGGGCTCTGGAGAAGCCACTCTCAGGCAAGGAGGCCAAGGAGGAATCTCGTTCCACGGCCTCTGGATTTCGATTTCCCTGCCTATCTATCTCTCAGAGAAGTGTGTCCTGTCCCTGTTTCTGTCCCTTTCCTTTACCACCCCCCAGCATTCCAGCCTGGGGCAGGGGGAGGCCAGCAGACACAAAGCTCTCTGTGTAGGGGTGGTATGTGTCCCCCACCCTCCACCCAGAGTATACAATGCCCTTTCTGCTCCCTGCACCCTGCGCACTCCCCACCACCTCTCAACTGCACATGCCAGGCTGCAATTGGTCGCTGGCTCAGGACAGCCCCCTCATGCTGAGCCCCCAGGGGATTTTAAGGGGGTTCCAGGAACCTCCCGCTCAGTTCCTTGTCCCCCACTCTCCACCCCACAGATGCTCCAGGCCCCGACCCCTGCCCCAGCTATGGCTCCTGGGGTTCCCTGGTCCAGCCCCAGCCCTGTCCTGGCTGTGCTGCTCTTCTCTTCCTTGGGTAAGTGGAGCCACCGCAGTCTGGGACCCTCCATCTCTGGTGCTTCGTGCCTTCCTCACCGCCAAGGGCCAGCGAGCAGGAGCAGGAAGCCATTGCCCCGTTCAGAGAAGAGAGTGTCATTTGGTAGGGAGCAGGAAAGGCACTCTGTGAAAGGAGTAGCCCTTTCAGTGGGTGGACCACTTCAGGAAGCCAGGGTCGTGTTCCCGGGACCACGCTGAGAGCCAGCAGGAAGTGACGTTAGAGCCCGCGCTAGGAGCAGCGTCGACCAGGAGTCCTGCTTCCTGCCCATCCCCCAGTAGTGCAAGAGGTGTCCAGCCTTAATTTCCCAGAGAAGCCAAGGAAAGCGATGTAAGGAAGGAGCCCGAGGTTTGCGGGCTCAGCTCCTCAGAATCTTTATTTCACTGTGTCTCCATCCCACATCTAATATGTGGCTGAGTGGAGGTGAAGGGAGGTTCAGTGAGACCCTAGGATCTTATCCTTTTAAAGCTGTTTTGTTTCACAAGTGGAACAGTTCCTTCCTTGTCCTCTGCCAGACGTTCAGTGAGCAAGGGAAAGTCAGAGCAGGGTTAGTTGAAGAGCCCCTCCCCTTTTCCAGGCTCTGCCCGTCCTAGAGCAGTGGGCGAGCAACAGGCACTTAGGGTTAGAAGTTGAGGAATAACGGGGGTGGGGGTAGGAGACCGCAAGTTCCTCCTTGTCAGCAATTTGGGTCAGAAGCTCAGAGCCTAGACTATTTGGAGCCATATGGGACTCTTCCAGGGCACCCAGAGAAAATGTTGAGGGTAGGGGTTGGATTAGGACACAGGAGGCAAACGGGGAGAGGGCACCTTAGAGTGTGAGGAGAAGAGAGTTTTGTCTTAATACCTGTCCCACTCATAGAACCACTGAGCAAAGTGGAGCAGGGCCATAGTTGTCATCATAGCAGGAGGAATAGAAAGAAGCTAGATCCAGTGAGTAACCTCCCCTGTCACCCTGGGGATTCCCAAGAAGCCTGTAAGATGGGAGTCCCAGGAGCTGAGTTAATGATATCACATGCTGAGGCGGGAGACTCAGGACAATGGGAGGGGGTGGCATGAGCCCCCAACTTGGTCAAACAATGAGATTTTGTTTGGGTGCCTTCTCCCTCTCTAGAACAAAAGGGCCTACAGTTCCCCCCATCCAGGGCCAGCCCACACATAGTCTCCCAGGAATGGCCTTCCCTGTGTGGGTGAGTCTTGGGGGCAGCATTTGGCCAGAATAGCCAAGAGGAGGGTGAGAAGGGTCGAACCACAGAGGCTCACATGCTCTGAGTCATCTGAGCGCCAGGCTTGGGGTCTTGTTCTGCCTCCAAATTCCCTTGAGAGGGCGTGAGGTCCTTCTTTCCCTGGCTCTGCTGGCAGGAGCAAGCTGTCTGGCAACCAGGAATTCAACAGTCAGGACAGTTCTGTAAAGGAAGCCGTATATTATTCAGTTATCTTCATTTCTTTTCTGCAAGAAATTTAAGTTTGCTGTGCTGTGAAGTACTATACAGCCATTAAAAATAAGAGAGCTGCCCATGAAAATCTCTCCCAGACATATGTGTTCTTAAGTCAAAGGAAAAAAATTTAAAAGTAGAATATGATTCAATGTATTTTTTAACATCTTGAGTTATATTGAGTTCGTATTGATTCCCATAAAAAGGAAAAACATATTAAACTGGTAATTGTGGTTCTATTTAGTAAGGGATGACAGCAAAAGAATTGGTTGAGGGCTGGAGATTTAGCTTACTGGTTCCAGTAGCTGCCTTACAAGCAAAAGTTTCTGAGTTTGATCCCCGATACCACATACCACAATGTGGTGCATGGTGGCTCACACGTGTAATCCCAGCACTCGGGAGGAAGAGGCAGGAGGATTGCTATGCGTTCAAGGCTCACCTGGGCTACATAGTGAGCTCAGGGCCATCCTGGACTACAAAGCAAGACCCTGTCTCAAAAAAACAAACAAACAAACAAACAAAAGAATTGGTTGAAGTGTATGTCAAAGGAGACTTTGGCTTTATCTGTATTGTGTGAATAGCTCATAAGAATACAATATGTATTACTGGATAATTTAGAAAAATTTAAAAACTCTTCATCTAAGGGATAGCTTCAGAGTTAGAGCACAACTCCAAGGGAATGTGAGATCTGGAGATTTGTAGATCTCAGCCTCTACAAATCACCAGCAGGGCCTATCCCAGCTGATGTCATGTCCCCAGTGCACACTGAGACCTTGAACAGACACAGCATTTACACCCAGAGAATCAGAACTGGTCGTCTTTGCTATGGGCTCCAGCCGGTGACTCTGCCTCGCCTGCCTGTTGATCTCTTGTCCTCCAGAGCCTTCGCTCGGCCCACACGTGTGTCTGATTTCCACTCTGTACTTGCAGTGCTGTCCCCAGCCCAGGCTATTGTGGTTTACACGGACAGGGAGGTCTATGGTGCTGTGGGATCCCAGGTGACCCTGCACTGCTCCTTCTGGTCCAGCGAGTGGGTCTCAGACGACATCTCTTTCACCTGGCGCTACCAGCCTGAAGGGGGCCGAGATGCCATTTCGGTGAGTGCCTGAGGGATTCCTGGGATTGGATGACAGAAAAGTGCTTCCTAGAACAACAGAGAAAAGGAATTTGGGGGAAAAAAAGAAAAGAAAAAAAAAAAGATTTGAGCCGGGCGTGGTGGCTCACACTTGTAATCCCAGCACTCGGGAGGCAGAGGCAGGAGATTTCTGAGTTCAAGGCTTGCCTGGGCTACACAGTGAGCTCAAGGCCAGCCTCAACTACAAAACAAAAGAATTTGATCCAGGCATGGTGGTGCGTGCCTGCAATCCTACCACTTGGGAGGGTAAAGCCGGAGGATCACTGTGAGATTGAGGCTAGCCTGGACTACACAGTGAAACCCTGTCTGAAACCTTAAACCTGTAAGAGAGAGAAAGACAAAGACACAGGGAGAGAAATAGGGGCAGAAAGAGAGAGAACTTAGGCTAAGGATGGGAAAGTTCTTCATGAGCTATAACTCCAGCTTTGGCAAGATAAGTGGCAATCTCTCTCGGCTGACTTGGGCCTGTCTGTACTGTCTTGCCTCCCCCAGCAGCGCTCTCTCTCCAAATCAAGAACCCTGAGCCCACCCACAGGCTGGAGCCTTGCTCTGACAGTTTTGTTCTATCTAAAACCTGTGCTTTCCCTCTTCCGCACAGATCTTTCACTATGCCAAAGGACAGCCCTACATCGACGAGGTGGGGGCCTTCAAAGAGCGCATCCAGTGGGTAGGGGACCCTCGCTGGAAGGATGGCTCCATTGTCATCCACAACCTAGACTACAGTGACAACGGCACTTTCACTTGTGATGTCAAAAACCCACCAGACATAGTAGGCAAGACCTCTCAGGTCACGCTTTACGTCTTTGAAAAAGGTGTGAGAAGCCTCAGGGGACAGGGAGGCTGGGAAGCAGTTCGGGGAGGATTAACAGGGTGGGAAAGAGGCAGAAGGCCCAGGCCAAGGGGGGCGCAGGCTGGGCGGGGCGTGAAGGGGCTGGGCAGAGGCGGCAGTGGCTAGGCCTCCTACCTACGTCCCTTAGCGGAGCCTAGGAGTGAGGCGAGAATCCGCTTCAGGGAACCCAGGATCCTGCTCATCCTGCCCACTTCTTCCGCCCTGCTAGTGCCAACTAGGTACGGGGTGGTGTTGGGAGCCGTGATCGGGGGCGTCCTCGGGGTGGTGCTGTTGCTCCTGCTGCTCTTCTACCTGGTCCGGTACTGCTGGCTGCGGAGGCAGGCGGCCTTGCAGAGGAGGCTCAGGTAAGGGGCACAGCCTGACTCCCCAACTTCAGTCCCCTATCCCCCCACACATGGGGCGGAGACTGCTTCTGAGGGCAGGAGGGCAGAGGAAACGGAAGAAGCGTCCCAGGGTGCCGCAGGTTCTGGAGGGGCCAAACTCACGAGGCCCCCTTTCCATGCAGTGCCATGGAGAAGGGGAAGTTGCACAAGTCTGCGAAGGACTCCTCGAAGCGCGGGCGGCAGGTTAGCAGGACTCTGGGCGAGCTGGGGGGCGCCCGGGGACCCAGCGAGGTGCGCGGGCCGGGCCTGACTGCGCCCCTCCCGCAGACGCCGGTGCTCTACGCCATGCTGGACCACAGCAGAAGCACCAAAGCTGCCAGCGAGAAGAAGTCCAAAGGGCTGGGGGAGTCTCGCAAGGATAAGAAATAGCGGTTAGCGGGCCGGGCGGGGGGTCGGGGGACGGGGGCGGAGTCCCCCAAAGGCGCTCGGGTGGTGGTCATCGAGATGGAGCTCCGCAAGGACGAGCAGAGCTCGGAGCTGCGGCCTGCTGTCAAGTCCCCCAGCAGAACCAGCCTCAAGAACGCCCTCAAGAACATGATGGGCCTGGACTCGGACAAGTGACCGCCGCCCCCAGGCCCTGCCAGAGCAGGGGGACCTAGGCTCCTCTCATCCCCCGTCTAGGTGCTTCCTCCCTTGCTCCCCAGCCCCTGCCCTGCCCTCACTTCCTTTGAGATGTAAGTTTCATTCCGAAATTCATCCCCAAGCACTGGTATTCTTCCCTTCATTTTCACATGTGGCTTTCTGGAAGCCCAGGAGCTAATCCTACCCCTCACCTGCCCCAAGGGCTGTGTGTTTGGTGCCTGTCCCTCCGGCACCAAGAAGAAAGGGACCTTGACAGCCGCTGTCTCAACCCCAGGCCACCTGCCTTCCCACCCCGCGCACCCCAGCCTGACCCCTCTGGCCCCGGACCTTCCGGCCCCTCCGTCCGTCCCCTTCTTCAGGTGGCTCAGCGCGTGCTCCATGCTCCCACTAACACCCACATCGCACGGATCATACTCTCCTTCAGGGTTTATTTAGGTTATTGATTATTTTTTATTTTTAATCCATTCTTTGTCTGCCTATGCCCATGCTATGCCCTGACCCCATGACTGAGGCCCAATGACGTCATGTGGCTTTTGCAGCTCCCCACCCCCCCATCCCGAAGAAGTCCTTCGCGGAGAGCCAACCCAAGCTGGGGTGCCCTGACCCTCAGCCCTCAGCTGCAAGATGGGTGTTCCCTGAGCACTTGGAGTACAGTGCTGAGACTCAAGATCTTGAGGAAGGAGAGAGAGAGAAAGAAACAATGGATTCTCACAAGTCCAGGGTGAAGGAGGGGGGAAATGAGCCTCAAAAAATGGCTTTAAGCAATCAGGAAAAACTAATGGGAAAAAAGGGGGAAAGAAAGAGACTGCACTCTCGGCTGGAGGGGATCTTAGGAATTTTTCTACATTCTGTATATTTCCTCTCAAACCTCAAATGTCCTTAAATGTTCAATAAACACTGACATTTCCAGAAGCTGCTGTCTCTATGTTGCATTTCCTAGTTCTCCGAGGAGCAATTCCCAGCTCTATCCTCACCTCCCATACTGCCTCCTCCTCAGCCAGTTTCGGCTGTTGAGTTGGGTCATATAATATAAACTGATACAAGATAGAGAAAGAACTCTGAAACAGGCCTACCAGATATGTCCCTACGCCCAGCAAATATCCAGGGAGCTTGCACTATGTTCTGAACTGTGTCAAGCTCTGATTTTATGTGTTGAAAACATAGAATCACTCTCTATCAAGATCTGGTGGTGCATTCCTATATTTCCTGCACTGCAGAGCCTGAGGCAGGAGGGTTGCTGTAAACTCAAGGCCAGCCTGAACCACAGAGTGAGACTCTATTTAAAAAAAAAAAATCTGAATTCTAAAACATTCCATTTGCTCTCGGCTATGTGACCCATGATAGTTAAATTTGGAAAGCTTGTTCATGCATTTGTAACAATGAGACCACGATACCTGCCTTATTCAATTCCTAGAGTTTTTGTGGTAATTAAGTGAGATCCTGTGTATGAAAATCTTTGTAAACTATAAGTTGATTCATAACTAAGATATTATAGGCCAGTCCCTTGAAAATGTTTCTCTTAAAATTTTTTATTGGTGTGTTTGCAGTACATGAAGATGTTTGTAACTCTTCCATAAAAGAATATGCTTTGTGAACAAGCACAAATCTCATTCACCTCTGCAGACACACATACAACTTTGATTTGTTGGCACATTTTTATTTTTTATTTTTCATTTATTTATGTATCTATATATATATTTTTTTGAGACAGGGTCTCACTATGAGGTTCAGCTGGCCTCCATTTAGCCAGGCTGTCCTCAAACTCACAACAATCCTCCATCCTCAGCCTCTAAAATTTGGGATTATGGGAGTGCACCACCAGGTTTGGCTGTTGTGAATACTGTATTGGCTAGTTATTTGATATGCAATGTACATACATCATTAATATCCTGTAATCCTTAAATGACTGCAGGAAAAAATGTATGTATGATTTTCCTCTGGCTGGTCACTAATGGCAAAACCCAAAACTCCCAAAGGTCATTCCCTCTCCTTTTTAAGAGACTAAAGATATGTTTAGCACCAACTTTGCCAAAGCCCAGAGTGCCTCCATTTATTTGAGAAGTGACCCTTGCTTCATTTATTTTCCTTTTTAATTAAAAAAAAATTTGTTTGAGACAGTATCACTATGTAGTTCAGAATATGCTTGAACTCACTATGTAGCCTAAACTGACCTTGAACATGAGGTGATTCTCCTGCCTCAACCTCTGAAGTGCTGGGATTACAGGTCTGCACCACCATGCACAACCTCTTGCTTCTTTTCAAAGAAAAATTAACCTGAGGTTTGTTTTTTTTTTTTTTTTTTTTTGAGACAGGGTCTCTCTTTGTACTTCAGGCTGGCTCTGAGCTCACTATGTAGCCCAGGCAAGCCTGGAACTCAGCAATCCTCCTGTCTCTGCCTCCTGAGTGCTGGGATTACAGGCATGAGCCACCAGGCCTGGGGAATTTTTTTTTTTTTTTGAGACTGAGTCTCACTTCTTAGTTCAAACTGGCCTTGAGCTCACTATTAGTCTAGGCAAACCTCAAACTCACAACTATCCTCCTGCCTCTACCTCCTGAGTGCTGGGATTATAGGCATGAGCCACCACGCCCAGCAGTGTGACATGTGGTACTGGGGATCAAATCTGGAACCTTATGCTTATAAGGTGGGCGACAGAACCACTGAGCTAAATCTCCAGCCTAACCTGAAGTATTTTTAATAGAAAACCTAGAGAATATTTTGAGAAGTGAGAGAGGACCCTTAGGCATAACTGAATAAATTAGGGATATCTAAGTGAAAGTGTTCTCACTAGTAAAGGCACTAACCTGTCTATTAGTTATTATACTAGCAGTTGGGCAGCTGGGTACCTGGTTTAAAACCCCTGGCTTTTAATCAAAGTCACATAAGACATGTCACTCCTGAGATGCAATGTATCCCAAATTGTCTCATTTAATTATATTTTTGTTCTAAAAATTATCAGCACTGCATTTTACCAGCTGTATGTACACAATCCATTGAACACTGTATTTCCAGTTTCATCAAGATTGCTGGTACCGGGCCGGAGGGTTAGCTCAGTGGTTCCGGTGCCTGCCTCGCAAGCGCAAGGACCTGAGTTCAATCCCTGGTAACCACATATAATGCTGGGTGTGGAGACACGCCCACCAACAATCAACACCGCATACCACAATGCCGGACGTGGTGGCTCACGCCTGTCATCCCAGCACTCGGGAGGCAGAGACAGGAGGATTGCTGAGTTCACGGCGGCTTGCCTGGGCACCGTAGTGAGCTCAGGGCCAGCCTGAACTACAATGCAAGACCCTGTCTCAAAAAGCAAAAAAAAAAAAAAAAAAAAAAAGATTGCTGGTACCCGGGAATAGCACTTTGTAACCTTCCTGTGGGGAACCAGGATTATTTTATCATTGTTTCTCACGTTGTGGCTGAGTGATGAGTGGGTAGAACATTAACTTCCACCTTGTTAACTCTGCACAAAAATGAGATATGCATCATCAGATCCCCTAATGGCTTGTCATACCTTAAAGAATAACACTTCCCCAAGCCAATATAATGTTAAAAGTCCCTTTCAGATACAACCAGCTATTTTATTCAGATCCCCTTTACCGCTAACATTAGGCAATTTTTACAGATTTATTCCTTAATTTTACCCAGAGGGACTGTTTCTAACAACACCAAGGCCACTGAACCCTGTCATACAAAAATAGTACCTGGCCATCCTTAGAATTAAGACGCATGGACAACAGAACCCCCGGGACCTGACAAAAGCATTCCCGCACGGTGTTTCCAAACATTCTCCTCACGTTAAAATCAAGTATAAAATCCCAGCCTCCAAACCTGATTCTCAGTCCCCATTTAGGTTCATTGGCTGCTCTCTTGGAGTGTATCAAAAAGCTTAACGTCTCTGTGCTTCTCGATTATTGGTAAATTCTCTTTATCACTTGCATACATACCCTACACTTTGCACGACGCTTTCCCCAGTGCATCACCACAAGGATCACAGGGTTTTATGAATTTATCTAGAAGTACGTTTGTTTTTTTACAATTACAACCCATGTAAATCATATCCATCTCTCCTTGGGAATAAAGGATTAAATAAAAGCTATAATGGTTCAGACGAAAGAAAACAACATTTTCCTGCGGGAACCTTTGAACTCCTTCTGTTATTGTTGTTGTTTTGAGACTGAATTTTATTGTGCAGTTCAGTCTGGCCTTGAACTCACTATGTAGCCAATACTGGTCTCAAATTCCAGTGATCCTCCTGCCTCAGCCTCCTGAGTATACCAATACACTCAGCTCAAAACAAAAAAGTAAAGGGGTCAGAGATTTAGTTCAGTGGTTCCAGGGTCCACCTAGCAAACCCAGGGTTCCTGGTTCAATCCCCGGTTAATCACATACAACAATACCCGGTGTGGTGACTCACACCCACCGCAATCAGTACCACATACCACAGTGCCAGGTGTGGTGGCTCGAGGCCTGTAATCCCAGCACTCAGGCAGCAGAGGCAGGAGGATTGCTGAGTTCCAGGCTTGAGCTACATAGTGAGCTCTGGGCCAGCCTGAACTACAAAGCGAGACCTTGCCTCAAAAAAAAAAAAAAATTAAAAAGGGACTAGGGACCCTCAAGGCTTTCCTCATGATATCCCACCTTATGTCCTCCACGGTGTACCTCTATCTGGTTTTTTCCTCTTTTACTAGGCTCAAGCTTACTCTGCAGAGCCCATCCCTCCCTTACTCTTTACTTTTACTTTTTCAAGTAAACCTTGTTACCATTTTAAATTTTTTAATTTAACTTAAATAAATGAAAAGGAGAGCCAGAGATTTAGCTCATTGGTTCCAGCGCCTGCCTAGCAAGCACAAATTTCCTGGTTTGATCCCAGGTAACCACATACAACAATATCAGGCATGGTGACTCACACCCACCAGCAATAAATACCACATAACCCAGTGCCAGGCGTGGTGGCTCACACCTGTAATCCTAGTACTTGGGAGGCAGAGGCAGGAGGACTGCTGAGTTCCTGTCTCCAAAAAAAAAAAGGAGTTGAGGTGTAGCTCAGACAAAGATCCTGGGTTCAATCCCCAGTACTGCAAAATGTAAAAATCCCTAAGGGAGCTGGGGTATCGCTCAGTCAGTGGCAGAGCATCCACCTGGCACTCACGAGGATTTGGGCTGGGTCCCTAGAACTAAAAATGGAGGGAGGAATGATAGGGGTGGGCATGGTGAGGGTGGTGAAATGCTCTAGCCACTATCATTAAAATAGGAAACAAGACAGTAAGGTACATTCATTATCACTGATAATATGCAACATTGTTCTTGCAGAATTTAGCTGGTATAATAAACCAAGAACCAAATTCAACTTTTATATATCTAAGAACAGAGGAGGAAATGATCTTTATCTGCAAATGATGAATGTATTCCTAGGAAATCCATAAGACATCTAGGAAAATACTGAACTTGCAAGTCAATATAGTAATGATTATAAGATAATCTATAATAAGAAATGTACATATAAATGGAAATGGAGGGAGGTCCATTGTTGACAGTAAAAAGAACCAAAATAAAAACTAATTAAAAATATATATAACTTGGGCTGGAGGGTTAGCTCAGTGGTTCTGGCGCCTGCCTCGCAAGCACAAGGTCCTGAGTTCGATCCCCGGTAACCACATACAATGCTGGGCGTGGAGACTCACGCCCACCAGCCATCAATACCACATACCACAGTGCCAGGCGTGGTGGCTCACGCCTGTCATCCCAACACTCGGGAGGCAGAGACAGGAGGATTGCTGAGTTCAAGGCTTGCTTGCCTGGGCTACATAGTGAGCTCAGGGCCAGCCTGAACTACAAAGCAAGACCCTGTCTCAAAAAAATAAAAAAAAAATTTTAAATTAAAAAAAGATATATATAACTTATATGAAGAAGACCAGGGATTTACCTCAAGTGGTACTCCACCTACCTTGCAAGCACAAGGGCCCTATTTCAATCCCCATTACCACCAAAAAAAAAAAAACCAAAAACCTACAAACCTTATATGAACAAAATTATGAAATGTACTAAAAGACTGACGAGCTCAGTAAATTAAAATTGTTTCATTCCATTAAGGCAATCTTAATAGAATAAAACTGCCCTCCACTAATAGTAAGTATATTTAAAATATTCCACTGGGAATCCCAATGGGCTACTTTTAGAATTGGGCTCTTATTTATTTATTTATTTGTTCCAACCCCAGGAATCAAACTTAAGACCTTGTATGGCAGTGGGCCTATTTTAAAGTCCATATGGATGAATAAATACACAAGATCTTCTGGAAACATTCTGAATGAAAAAAAAATAACAATGCCCTGCTGTATGTTAAACTTTACTATAGGGACTTTTTTTTTTTAAGCAGGGTCTCACTTTGTAGTTCAGGCTGGCCCTGAGCTCACTATGTAGCCTAGGCAAGCTTCTAACTCAGCAGTCCTCCTGTCTCTGCCTCCCGAGTGCTGGGATGACAGGCATGAGCCACCACACCCGGCACTGTGGTATGTGGTATTGATGGCTGGTGGGTGTGAGTCACCACACCCAGTATTATATGTGGTTGCTGGGGATCGAACTCAGGACTTTGGGCTTTCGAGGCAGGCACCGGAACCACTGAGCTAAATCTCCGGCCCTACAGGGGATTTTTATAGAGCAAAACCCACAGGGGTACAATGTGGGCCACAGCTATGATCAACCAATAAGGTTACAAGTAGAGTCACTTAGGTAATAGTGGTCCAGTTGGGAAACAAGTCATGTAACAAGTGTGGGTAGAAAGAACAGATTTCTAAGAAATGATGGGTTCAGAGGTCTTGGTCACCCACTGAAGTGACTAATGTCTGTCTAGACTTCGTCCTCTAAGGAAGTATGCAGGCTTGGTCATATCATCTCTATCTTGAAGCCTTTGTTTCCAGCCACAATTGTTATATGTTTTACCTTGCTCTGACTCTCTCGAGGGCCTATAATATTTCTATCTAACTTAGCTGTCTATAATAAATAGATTGTTTAATAAAAGTTATTGCATAATAGACATATATCTAGAGGAAAACAAAGATAGCCCTTTGACAGTACATGTACCAAAATTAGTGGTTATCCATACATATATACATACATATAATCCAAATGTAAAAATACACAAATATTGAAAATAATAATAATATTTGTTTAATCTTGAACTGGGGAAGGTCTTTAAGCAAGACAGGAAATCTAGAAATCACAAAGAAAATAGTCTTTAACATCTGTAATGGCAGAATACATTATAAACCAAAACCAAAGATAACTGGTAATGATAGAAAAATACAACACGTGTAATATCTTCCAACATATACTGTGTATTCTAATATCTCCTATATTCTCACCTCCAGATACTGCTGCATTTTTCTGCTTCTCTAATTAGCAAAACTCCTTGAAGATGGCCAGGGAACTATCCCCATTCTCCCCGTCTCCCTTCAGCCTTCTCCTGTCATGTCTCACACCCCTGTCACTCCACAAAACCCACTCCTGTCCAAGGGCATCAGTAATGTGCATTCTACCAAATTCAGTGGTCACTTTTGAGTCTTTCTCACTGTCTCAGCCATATTCAACATTATCAATTACTTCCCCTTCCTGATAACATTATTTCTGCTTCCCTGAAATGTACTATGGCTGGTCTTTAGAAAAGCATGAATTAGCTTTAAAGCAAGGATTGCAACATTTGTCTTTGTGTTTGTCTTTTCAAATTAGTGCTACAATTGTCACCAGGCTGCCATCACCTGGAGTTGAACATTGTTTTTCCCCTTTAGACAGATCTTACAGTCTCACATCTTTCATTTTCTTACCTGTCTGACTACTTTGACAGTAGAAATTTACTACCTTGCATTAAAACATCTAAGAAATTGTGGGATAAATATTCATATGCACAAGTGAGGCTGAGGCAGAGGGGTTACAGCCAGATGATACACACAGAGCTTTTCCAGCTTCATCAGATAGGCCAATAGTCATTGTATCCATCAGACTATGTTAATTCAGTCATAGTCTCACCAAATATTCTGCTATGGAAAGGCTGAATTGTAAAGTTAGCTTCCAATAATTTGTATAATATAACATAAAAAAGAAAGAGATGAATGACATGTTTAATATAGGCAAATACCTGTCTATAAGAAGCTAATCAAAAATATATAAAATACTACAGTCTTCATTTCTGTAGTAGGTCAAGCAGCTAGCCACATGGGTGACCCATGCCTATAGTTCCAGTGCTCTGGGAAGCTGAGGCCAGACCATCCAAATTTGAGCCCAGCATGGGCGATTTAGCAAGACACCCTCTCAAAATAAAAAATAAAATAACTGGGATATGCCCCGTATGAAGGCATTGGGTTGAATCCCCGTTGCTGCATGAAGGAAAAGCCAGACTTGGCCTCTATGGACTTCTATTACTCTTTTCCCATTGGTGCAGAAAACCCAGGGCCTTATGAGTGCAGGGCAAGTACTTTTTCACTGAAGTGACTCTGCTCTTTACCTGATGGAGTGACCCAAACTTATTTTCTTTCCTCCTTTCTTCCTTCCTTCCTTCCTTCCTTCCTTCCTTCCTTCCTTCCTTCCTTCCTTCCTTCCTTCTTTCTTTCTTTCTTTCTTTCTTTCTTTCTTTCTTTCTTGCTTTCTTTCTTTCTTCTCTCTGTCTTTCTGTTTTTCCTCCCTCTCTCTCTTTCTCTCTCTTCCTTCCTTCTTTTCCTTCTTTTTTTGTAGCATTGGGATTGACCCAAGGCCTTCACACTAAGCTATATTCGCATCCCCTATCCCTTTTTGAGACATAGCCTCACCAAACTGCTATTTCCCAGGTTGGGGTTGAACATATGCTCCTCCTGCTTCAGGCTTCCAGGGTGATGGGATTATAGGCTCTTGCCACTGAGCTTGGCTCAAAAAATTAATTTTTAAATGTTCGATAGCACTGGTCATTCATGAAATGCAAATTAAAACAATGCTGAGATTTCATCTCACTTCAGAAATAATGGTTATTGTCAAGAAATAAACCAAACGCTGGGCATGATGAGTCACATCTGTAATCCCAGCACTTGGGAGGCAGAGGCAGGAGGATTGCTGTGAGTTCGAGGCTTGCCTGGGCTACACAGTGAGTTCAGGCCCAGCCTGAACTACAAAGAGACAGCCTGTCTCAAAAACTACAAAAAGCAAAACAGAAAACAAACCAATAACAAACGCTGGAAGGGCTGTGGGGGAAAAGAAAGTGTTCTCCACTGTTGGTAGGAATGCACACTGGTACAACCACTGTGGAAATCAGTGTGGAGATTTCTCAAAAAACTAAAACGAGGGCCGGAGGGTTAGCTCAGTGGTTCCGGCGCCTGCCTCGCAAGCGCAAGGTCCTGAGTTTGATCCCGGTAACCACATACAATGCTGGGTGTGGAGACACGCCCACCAGCAATCAACACCGCATATCACAGTGCCGGACGTGGTGGCTCACGCCTGTAATCCCAGCACTCGGGAGGCAGAGACAGGAGGATTGCTGAGTTCCAGGCTTGCCTGGGCACCATAGTGAGCTCAGGGCCAGC
>PVIC010038666.1:0-17510 GCA_004025085.1 Thryonomys swinderianus
TGACCTTCTGTTCCCCTACCTCCCTGATTCCCCAGTGACCTCTTATCCCCAAAGGGTTTGGGGGGTACATTTATGATCTACATGTTGTATACACATTGCTGATTAATTCTAAATTTTGGCATATGTCAAAGAGGTAATTCATAAGCTCAAAGTCTTCAGATTAGAATTTAACAAAACTTTTCATTTTATTTACTGTGTTTAATACTGATATTGGCATTGATTGTATTATGGTAACAAACATGATGTGATTGCTCTGCTCAAATACTTCTTGGTGTGTCAGAACTGAGAACTCTGAAGGGTCATTACAGATTCAGGGAGACACTCCAGGAAGGTGCCACATCCACAGAGCCCCAGATAATAGAATAAAAGAGAGCTGCCACAAATATTGCCCTGTCATCGGGCAAAGAATAGCATTAGTAACAACGAAAGAGTAAAAATGAGAAAATATACAAAAAACCAGACACAAAGATCACCACCACAGGGAAATTCAGAGAAAAGAGAAATAGGGCAAACTGAAACTCAAGCACCAGGACTCTTGGAGATGGTAACTAAAGTGGATCTAGTAAAATGGAAATCAGAACTCATCTCTGAGATCAAAACAGGGATACTGTTCACAGTGAAAGACATCATTAAAGAAGAGATCAGTGAGATGATAGAATCCAAGATAGCAGAAGCAATGGAACCTTTTAAACAGCTTCAAGCAGAGCTCCAGGGAATGATGAAGGAGAATGAAAGCTTGCGAAGTAGGATGAATGAAGCAGAGAACCAAATCTCAGACCTAGAGGACAGCAGCCGATGAGCAGGAAAGATAATCTATAGAAAAGAGCAAGGGACAATGAGAAATCAATTCAACAGCTTCGAGATGACTCCAAGAAAAATAATATAAGACTGATTGGAGTCACCAAGGAAGCAGGAGACAGTGTAAAAGACACAAAAAAGCTATTGTCAGAGATAACAACAGAAAACTTCACAGGAAAAGAAATAGACATACAGATAAATGAGGCCTATCGGGCTCCAAAACACTGTGACATAAAAGTATCTACACCTAGATGTATTAATATCAAGGTGCCAGATGCACAACAAAATAATGAAATACTGAAAGCAGTGAGAGAAAGGAAGAAACTCACCTACAAAGGGAAGCCCATTAGGATCACAGCAGACTTTTCAACACAAACACTCAATGCAAGGAGAGCGTGGAGGGAAGTATTTCAAGCATTGCAGGAGAACAACCTCCAACCTAGACTGTTGTATCCTGCAAAACTATCTTTCAAAATAGATGGGGAGGGCTGGAGGGTTAGCTCAGTGGTTCCGGCTCCTGCCTCGCAAGCCTAAGGTCCTGAGTTCGATCCCCGGTAACCACATATAATACTGGGTGTGGAGACTCACGCCCACCAACAACACCGCATACCACAATGCCGGGCATGGTGGCTCACGTCTGTAATCCCAGCACTCGGGAGGCAGAGACAAGAGGATTGCTGAGTTTGCGGCGGCTTGCCTGGGCTACATAGTGAACTCAGGGCCAGCCTGAACTACAAAGTGAGATCCTGTCTCAAAAAAAAAAAAAAAATAGATGGTGAATTAAGATACTTCCAAGATAAAGAACACCTGAAAATCTTCACAAATACGAAACCTGCACTCCAAAACATTCTAAAGAACTTCTTTGAAAAAAACCACAGAAAATTCTATGCCCACGAGACCCAGGAGAGTGAATTCATTGCGGCAAACAAGAAACTAAATAGAAAAGTGGAAAAGCAAGGAAGAAAAGAACCAAGAACAGGGAAACATGGCAGCTCTGAATATGTCCATATCGGTCATAGCCATTAATGTCAGTGGACTCAATGGGCCAATTAAAAGACACAGGCTAGCAGATTGGATCAAGAAGCAAGATCCTACAATCTGCTGCATTCAGGAAACACACCTAATTCAGAAGGAAACCCATAGACTGAAAATAAAAGGTTGGAAAGCAATCCTCCACACCACAGGAAACTAAAAAAACAGGAGTGGTTATCTTGTTTGCAGATAAAGTAGATTTCAAACCCAAACTGATTCAAAGAGATAAAGAAGGTCACTCTATTCATTCGTACAGGGAACTATCGAAGAGAAATAAATAACAGTCATAAATATTTATGCACCCAACTCGAATCCACCCAACTATATAAAATAAACATTACTGGACATGAAAAACCAGTTAACCATGAATACAATAGTAGTAGGGGACTTTAATACTCCACTGTCACAAATTGACAGATCAACTGGACAAAGAATCAGTAAGGAAATACTTGAGCTAAATCAAACTTTTGAGCAAATGGACTTATTAGATGGCTACAGAGTTTTTCACCCTACAAAGTGAGAATATACCTCCTTCTCATCTGCTCATGGATCATTCTCCAAAATAGACCATATTCTAGTCGATAGAACAAGCTTAAGTAAATGCAAAGGAATCGAAGTTATCCCCTGCATACTATTAGACGATAGTGCCTTGAAACTGGAGCTGAATAACAGAGGAAATTCCAAGATCCTCCCAAACACATGGAAATTGAACAACACTCTATTAAGCAACCAATGGGCGACAAAAGAAATTAAAGAAGAAATTAAACAGTTTCTACAACTAAACAACAACCCCAGCACAACATACAGGAATTTATGGAACACAATGAAAGCAGTTCTGTGA
Organism: Thryonomys swinderianus; assembly: GCA_004025085.1. Taxonomy (NCBI): domain Eukaryota; kingdom Metazoa; phylum Chordata; class Mammalia; order Rodentia; family Thryonomyidae; genus Thryonomys; species Thryonomys swinderianus. The sequence goes on from PVIC010038666.1 coordinate 2,672, forward strand.
GGGAAATTCATAGCAGTGAATGCCTACACTCGGAAAATAGAGCAAATTGAATTAAACAATCTAATGATGAACCTCAGACAATTAGAAAAAGAGGAGCAAAACAAACCCAAAGCACATACTAGAGAGGAAATTATAAGGATCAGAACAGAAATTAATGCAATGGGGACAGAACAATACAAAGAAGTAATGAATCAAAGAGTTGGTTCTTTGAAAGGATAAATAAGATCAACAGAGCCTTAGCCAATATTATCAAACAAAGGAAGGAAAAGGCTCAAATCCATGCTGTAAGGAATGAAAATGGGGAAAACAGCATAGATCCAGAAGAAGTCCAAAGGATAATAAACACGTACTTTGAAAATCCATACTCCAAGAAGATGGAAAATTTAGAAGAAATGGATAGATTCCTAGACACATATGAACTTTGAAAGCTGAACGAAGAGGATATAAAAATGTTAACCTAATGTCAATCTGGGAAATTGAAAATGTAATAAAACACCTACCAACAAAGAAAAGCCCTGATCCTGACGGCTTCACTGCTGAATTCTACAAAACTTTTAAAGAAGAGTTAATACCAGTACTTCTCAATCTCTTTAGTGAAATTGAAAGGGAAGCAGTACTCCCCAAATCATTCCTTGAAGCAACCATCACCTTGATTCCAAAGACAGGCAAGGATCCCACCAACAAAGAAAACTACAGGCCAATCTCTCTAATGAACATTGATGCAAAAATCCTCAATAAGATACTGGCAAACAGAATACAGAGAGTTATCAAGAAAATCATACACCCTGATCAAGTCGGATTTATCCCAGGGATGCAAAGCTGGTTCAACATACGTAAATCAATCAATGTAATACACTATATTAACAGACTCAAGGACAAAAACCATATGATTATCTCAATAGATGCAGAGATAGCATTTGACAAAATCCAACACCCATTTATGATCAAAACCCTACAGAAAATCGGAATCAATGGACTTTATCTCAATTTAATACAAGCTATTTATGAGAAACCAACAGCCAGCATCATACTTAATGGGCAAAAACCGAAACCTTTTACACTAAGATCAGGAACGAGACAAGGATGCCTGCTCTCACCACTCTTGTTCGGTATAGTGCTGGAAATATTAGCCATAGAAATCAGGCAGGACAAAGATATAAAAGGAATAAAGATAGGAAAAGAAGTTAAACTCATTATTTGCTGATGATATGATACTCTATCTAGAGGATCCTAAAAACTCAACCAAATGACTACTAGACTTAATTACTAGATTTGGTAGTGTTGCTGGATACAGGGTTAACGCTCAAAAATCAACAGCCTTTGTCTACACAAACAACAGATTCACTGAAAGAGAAATTGGGGAGTCAATCTCTTTTACAGTAGCACCCAGAAAAATGAAATATCTAGAAATCAACCTAACAAAGGAAGTGAAAGACCTCTATTCTAAAAACTACAGGACTCTGAAAAACGTGATAGAAAAGGAAATCAGAAAGTGGAAAGACATCCCTTGTTCCTGCGTAGGGAGAACCAACATCGTCAAAATGGCTATACTCCCACAAGTACTATACAGATTCAATGCAATTCCAATTGAAATTCTAATGCTATACTTCATGGAGCTAGAGAAAATAATACAAAAATTCATCTGGAAACACAAGAAACCTCGAATAGGTTCTCACTATGAAGTTCAGGCTGTCCTTGAACTCACCATGTAGCATAGGCTGGACTTGAACTTTTGGCAGTCCTCCCTCCTCAGCCTTCCAAGTGCTGGGATCACAGGCGTTCACCATGATGACCAGCCAGTTGATGACTTAAAAGTCATCTGGGCTGTCTTTTGAATGTGGGCTAAGTGGAAGTAGAAAGATTAGTTCAGTAGCTCCTGTTAGTGGTGGTAAGGAAGATGGTAGGTGCTTCTAGGGCGGTAGCCATGGCAGTGAACAAAAGACATAAAAATCCTGGCGATTTAAAAAATTTACTTTAATGCCAACTTTCAGTGATGGCAAGTGATGCTTTTTTAAATTGCATTCTTTATTGGTACATTTTATATACAGCTCACAATCACACTCAACATTGGGGAATTTGTACCAGTATATGGCAGATGTTAATTCTCATTTTTACCCATACCCCTGCCCACCCACAACCCCCCCTTATATACATGCTATTTCTTTTTCTTTCCAAATCATATTTATTCTTTCCCCTCATTATGTTACACCACCACATTCCCTTTGAATATTTCCTGTAAGTGATGCTTTCTTGGTAGTCTTGCTCCAACTGAAGGTTCTGCCAACATTCTGGAAAACTAGTAATGAGATATCTTCATTTAAAGGATTTAGTTTTGATCATGGACATAACTCTTGGTCCACCTGCCAATCTGTACTCAGTGGAAAGCCACACTTGTGGCTCTCAGACCCCAAAGTAAAGTTGGCCCCAAACAGAAGAGCCCTGTGAAAGATCTCACCCTCCATTTGTTCAGCCACTGTCCCTACCCAGTGGCTGCAGCTTCTAAAAGGTCTGGGGTGGATGCTGGATGTGCTTAGTCCTTCTGACCAGAATGTTCTCAAAGCACTACTGAGAGGGTTTTCTCCTTGAGAATTTGTGCCTACACTCATCCAGTACAAAAATACTCTTGGGCAGGTGAACAAATGTTCCTCAGCCTTCGGCTCAGTGGGCAGTTCCTCCTCACATTTATGTAAGATTCTCTCAGGATAAGAGTTTAGTGAAGCCATCTTTTTCTTTTCAGCACGAGCCCCCTGCTTTTCCTCTCCTGGTGACTTTTTCCTTTCTATTGGGGTCTCCTTTTTAGGTTAATGGTCTGCAAACTTCTAGCCTAGATAGGTTGCAATCTCACAGATACAGTTACTCAAGACAGTCTAGAATTGGGGTTGATGGAGGCAAAGAGCTAGGGGTTCATATTGGGGAAGCCTGCTGGCAATAATCTCTGAGGATTTGTCATTGTGACACAGTATAGAGCCAACAGTGGTAATAATATGGTGAGTCACATTCGACAAAGCAAACTTCCTAATTTTCATGTGAAGTTTTAACAACCTAGGGTTAACTTGACATTTTTGTAATCTCTGAGGTTTATTCATGCTTAAAACTGGATGTTGGAGGTCAGGCAGAGTGGCTGAATTGCTGCCAACAAAGCAAATCAACTTGTTATTCACTTTGTGGATAGCCTTTGCTCTCAACTACCCAGTTTACTACTGTTAAAGATTGTCACACACTGGATAGAAATTGCAGGGAATTTCAGGTGGGAGGTGGTGTTGGCTAAGATGGACCAAGATGGATGTGGCCATTTTGGAAGACTTACATTTCTGAGCAGTGATGAAGACCTAGCAGTCGTGGTGAATGTATGGCGTGTGTGCCATTGCCTATTTCAAGATTTGACAGAACCCTGACCACCATGACCTGCGAGGGAAGGGGAAAAACTGGGGAACACTTGGACATAGAGCCTGACAGGATTTGTTAATAATGAGAGAGAAGGATATCAAGAATACTTCAATTTTTAGTCTCTTTCAGCTGTTACCTTTCTTCTCCTTCTTTTCCTCCTCCTCCTCTTTCTTCTTCTTCCTCCTTCCCTTTCTCCTTCTTCTTTCTTTTTTTGTGGTGGTACCAGGGACCAAACTCAGGATCTTGCACTTGCAAAGCAGGTATCTAAACCACTGAGCTAAATTCCTAGTCTTCAGCTATGTATTTGTAAATGTTCTGTTTTGATGCCCTCAAATAAAGTGTCTTATGTTTGTAGAAATATGTGTTTGTGGGTTAAACAGGCTGTATGGTTCACCAGTGGGGAATTTCTAAGTATTGACTAGTTCTCTATTATCTTGTCTAGGAAACTCACTTCATAAACCTTTTAAAGTTAGCGTTAAACTGACAAAAGAAGGCCGAAAACTCTAAGCCTTATAGCCCTTCACCTGCTTTCTCATTGCAGTAAAAATGCCAAATGTTTTTTTTAATCTTATTTTTCAGTAAACTCAAACTTTTTGGTTACTCACAGGGTAACTTGATGAGATTTAAATTCATGTAATATGTGAGTCCTAATTGCAGTCATTGAGGTCTCTGTGGTTTTCCTATTGTATAAACACAGCAGTGAGATAGAAAAGACTTGGAAAATTTGTCCACCTGAATGAGGTCTGGAATTTTAAGAATATTTAAGTATCACATACATTGTTCTGTCTGCTGTTTTAAATTACAAAATTTTCTTTATAAAATGTCTTAGAAGAAAACATTTTCTGCAACATCCCATCAAAAGAAAGTGATAAAGACAGATGTGAAAATTCCACAGTGTGCCAAAACCACTGACTCTGAAATTTTAATTTACATAAATTCTTCTAAAGTGTCTGTTAGAAATTTCCCAGAAGCCACACAATTAGAAATGAATAGATGGTTATGACCTTGGAATTTCTAAAAACCTCGTATATTTAAAACTTTTCCAAGTTATGTGCATAAGGATACTTATATAATAGAGCAATGTGGTTTTGGGAGTTTATCAACAGTGAAGTTATAGAACAAATGTCTGTTGAATCCTTGATTTAAAATGGAGAAAAAATGAAGTTTAGGGGTAAGTAACCGGTAGAAAGAAAAAATGTTATGGTAATAAAAATGGAAACAGGCCAGGCATGGTGGATCATGTCTGTAATGCCAGCACTCAGGAGGCAGAGGCAGGAGGATTGCGGAATTCAAGGCTTGCTTGGGCTACATAGTGAGTTCAGGGCCAGCCTGAACTACAAGGCAAGACCCTATCTAAAAAGGAAAAACAAAACATATATAGGGGTAGGGGTTGTAGGTTGGTAGGGGAATGAAAGAAAATGAAAAATTAAGTTGTCATACTGGTACAAATTCTCAATGTTGAGTGTGGTCATATGTGTATAATATACCAATAACAATTCAAATTAAAAAAATAAATGGAGAGGAATGGTCTGTGTGAATAAACAGATATATATATTAACTAAAAACGATGAATAAACATTTTTCAGAGAGTTCAGGACTGATCTAAGTCTACTCTCTTTTATGGCAATAGAGAGGCTGCTTAAGAAAACTGTGTATTAACACTAGCTGATTTCTAAGCCTTGTGAAAAGAATTGTCACATAAGTTATTCAAACATACCGTACTTTATTATAGTTTTAAACTTAATTTTAAAATTATTATAAGGTTGGCTTGACAACAGTAGATTGAAATGCCTTTATCTTGTCTTAGTTCTCTCCAAAATTTATCACAGTTAAATTCTTAACAAGAAATTTTCTCAGACAAATCTTTTAAAAACATGGGCTGGAGATTTAGCTCAGTGGTTCCAGTACCTGCCTAGCAAGTGCAAGTTCCTCAATTCAATCCTTGATAACCACATACAAAACTACTGGGTATGGATGCAGAACTGAAAGAAATCTGTCTTCTAAATACGGGGATGAGCAAAGATAGCTACTTAAATCTTAGGATTAAATGAAACAGTATAGATAAAATCCTTAGGTTGTTAAAATAGGTGTTAAAAATATCATTATGTTGGAATTTATTTGATTCTTCTTGCCCAATTAAATGTCTTCTTGAATGCTTTATTCATTTTCAGAAGTGAATATGAGATGGTTAAAAATATTTCCTTTCAAAATTATTTCTCATATTCCTAAATAAATTGAGCATAATTGCTACTATGATTGTACGGTGAAGGTAATCATTATAATTTTATCCTTGAACATGTATTTATTCTCTGAGAAATTGTTGCACCAGAGTGAAAGAATTGTGGTGGTTCAATATTTAACACATGGAAAAGAAGCTAGGGTTATCTAATTAAAATGTGTTATTTTTTTTACCTGTATAAAAGACAGTTCCTCCTACTTAACTATCCTGTTATTTTTAGTTTTAGCTAATCTTGTAGTAATTGAGAGTGTGATATCCAGAGGGTAAATTGGAGATCCTTGTGGCACTTTTTTCCCTTTTTTATCCCTTAGACTGGTAGCTTTTGAATGGTGAGCAAGCATTATCTGCGTGTCAACTCAGAAATCTTGTGGGTTAAATAGTGATGATGATCTTTGTGAGATTTTTACAGAATGTCTTCTGGGTTGCCTCAATTTGTAGACTGCCTTTCTTTTTTACCTAGGTGTGTGTTTATGGAAACATGCATTTTGCTAGAATCCAGAACATGAGGAGGAGGAAGAGGAAGATAAACACAACAGCAACAATAACAAGAAGACAGTAACTGTTTGAGGTCTCTTTCTGTCTGGGATTTTCTTGATCTGGAATTTTTTCCCTGATAGATAGTTCTGATGTAGGTAGTCATAAATGGCTCCAAGAGGGCGCCATTTGCTTTCGGGTCCTCATTTGTAGTTATGTAGTTCTACTTGGGGCAGCTGTTTCAGAGTTCCATTCTAGATTGGGTCTCAGTTTTCTTGAGGCTCCATCACTGAGCCGTGGTCCACCAAAGCACCTACATGAGAATGAGAGAGGAGCATTTACTTTTTCATTGATTTATATTTTCATCCACATCCAGTTGGAGGAATGAGCATTCAGTTACATTTGGCCTCACTTTTTCAATCTTACTTAGAGCTACCAATGAGAAAATTTAAACCCTTTGTTTCTCTCTAGGACATTCTGAATCACTCTAAAACAAACTCTGATTGATGAGAAGTTTCAAACCAAAATGTATTCTGTGCTCTGAACATTGATATACTCTATACTGCTTTGCCTCAAGGGAAAGAAGAAATAATCTGTTGAGGAAAAAAATCTCATTATGTAGTCGATGACCAGTTTTACCCTTTGGGTTCCAACTAAGGTAAACAGTTCATGGTGCTAAAATACTGAATTCTTGGTGCTTCCTATGAAAATGCTGATGACCATTTATTTTGGGTGGTGGGGCTGGAAATGCTGCTTTAGGATACACTGCAGTATCATGGTTATGAAAAGTTTCATCTGAATATATGTTCTTTGCAGACTATAACTTTACATTTTCTCTATTGCATTCCCAGTGTCCAGGTCCTCAATAAGTAGTTATTGAATGGCTTGGGTAAGAAATTTGCTTTTGGATAGACTTTATATCAGGGCTTGTTAGAGATCAAGTAGGATAAATTATCTACAGATAAAGAAATTTTTCATGATGTATTGGCTTCTATGGTTATGGAGACAAAAACTCTCCCAAGCTGTCAATCTGGAGAGCCAGCAAAGCCATGGTATAATTTCAGTCTGAACCTGTAGGTCTGAGAAGCTGGATAGCCAAGTATATACGTCTCCATTAAAAGGGTAGAAAACATTGATGTCTCAGCTCAACCAGACAAGCCGAATGTGGGGAGAACTCTTCTTCCTCTTCTGTTTTGTTCTGCTTAGGCCCATGATAGGGTTTCATGATGCTCAGGACACTGGAGCAAGCAACATAGTGAGCACCATGGCAAATGGTCTTCACCTGGAAACCTGCTCACAGATACACCCATAATCTATGTTTTCACCCTGGCGTCCATGACCAACTAATCTTGCCTGAAGTTCTTTGACTGTTCACAAAGCTCTATAAAGGCACAGCTATCACACTTTACTATTGTGCAGGAGTGATGCCCAAAGTACCATTATTTTTTTGCACTGAGTTGAGTATGATGAACTAGCATGACTACACCGGCTACATGGTGTGTATTAAATAAGGGCAAGTGAGATTTTCTGCCATCAAAAACTGAGGAAGAGTATGTTTTGTGTGGGGGAGCAATCATTAACAGGAAAAAAATAGAAGAGAAAGAGAAACCATTAGGATGGACTTTGCTAGGGTGCAAAATCCATTTTAATTGTCTCAAATTTATCACTTATGAATTTTTTTTTTTTGATACAGGGTCTCGCTTTGTAGTTCAGGCTGGCTCTGAGCTCACTATGTAGTTCAGGCTTGACTTTAAACATCAAAATATTTCATGGCTTCAGAAACATAGCTATGGTATCCTACCCTTGACACAAGAGCCCAAGACTGGTAGATTAAGCTACTTAAACACTGAAACTTCTGGTGAGCACTTGTAGTGAAATAAAAATATGTAAATTTAGAAAGTATATTTATAAAGAGTTAATATTTTTCATATCTAAAGAGAACTCAAGGAAGAAAAAATACCAGTAAACATTTAAAATATATTTAACTTTTCTAATAATCAAGGGATTACAAAATTAAGCAAACATTTTGCCTTGCCTTGAGATAATTTTCTTTTTTGTAGTCTTATCAATGTATGATTGGCATATAATAACTGATACAACTATTTTGAAGAAATGTCAATATGAACCAGTGCCAAAGAGTATCAGGAAAATCAGGAAATAGTCTATTTCATATACTGTTAATGATACTAAAAGTTAACTACTTTGGAGAAAAATCTGGAAATACATAGCTAAGTCCTTTAAATTATACATAATTCTTGACCCAGGAATTCCAGTGCAGAAATTCATGAACTAAAATGCTTAAAAATGTTATGTTTCCTATAGTATTTCTTATAATAGCAAATAATAGGTGTGGAAACCTCAAAAATATGATACTTTAAAAATAGGCCATTTAGGGCCAGAGATTTAGCTCAGTGGTTGTAGTGCCTGCCTAGCAAGCGCAAGGTCCCTGGTTCAATCCCGGTAACCACATACAACAATACTGAGCATTGTTACTCATGCCCATCAGCAATCAGTACCACATAACACAGTGGTGGGTGTGGTGGCTCACAACTGTAATCCCAGCACTTGGGAGGCAGAGGCAGGAGGATTGTTGAGTTTGAGGCTTGCCTGGGCTACATAGTGAGCTGAGGGGCAGCTGAACTACAAAGTGAGACCCTGTCTCAAAAAAAATAAGGCAGTTTAAATAAATAAGGAACATATATAGAAAAATATATTTGTTACAAGAAGTATACAGTCTAAAGTATTTTAACAAAACAAATGAGATAAATAACTTTAAATATGATCAAATTTTTGTAATATGTCCAGAATATATAAAGTTAGTGTTTTTAAAAAATCCATTTCCTATAAAAATCATCTATGTAGGTAATAAGAAATCTGAAAGATATAAAAAATTAGCAATGATTATTTCTAAGTGAATATATTAATATTATTAACCTATTTTTATTTGGAATGAGGTAAAAGTCTGACAGCCAGTCTAGGGATTTAGGAGAACCATTACAACCTACAAACCATTACTTCAGCATATTTACATCAATTTGTATCACCCTTAGCTTCACTGCTTAATAGTTCTATGTGTGTCTAATACAGTGTTGGTGAATTATTTTGTTCCTCAAAACACATAGATCTAATTACAAAGCTACTAACAACACACCCATAGTAAGCAGCACACTCAGACTAAGGCAGTTATGCAATTAAAATGATTAGTTGCAATTACACCTAAATTTCCAATTTAAGGATTAATTTGCTTGTGATGTGTACTCTCAACACATACTAATATTTAACTTTAAAAAGCACAGCTAAATAACATTCTAATTACCATTATCTGCCACTTACCATATATTTATGGTGTTCTGGTAACTAAGAATGCTGACTGTACCTAACTTGCAGTCAAAGAATTAAATACATTGAAGTGAATTTACTGTTATTCTTTTAAAGAAAACAAAGAAAAACGTACTCCTTTCCTCTAGATTCTTTTGCTGGGAACATCCCTTTATTCAGTAAAGTGCTGCTGTATTCCCATTATATCCCTAAACTATTAAGAAACTACTAAGAAGTTTGAATAATTTAAAAATGCAGTGATCTCATATATTTCCTTTTATTTTAAATTAAGAAGAGGTATAATAACACCTTAATTTTAAAAAAGATTTCTTAATACCTCATACTCTCACACTTGGATTATTTTTTAGATTCTAATTAGGCCATTGGTTTGAGACAGGTAAGACTTACCATAGGAATTTACGAAATAATTTTCTGTATCTGAAAACCTCTCCTCAACACCTTTGATGTGGGTTTCAGGCACCATACATAACATCCTATACTTGCTTTTCCTAGTTATGCTTCTGCAGTACTAGTATCTGCTCACTTGTGTAATTTTTTCAGTACATTTTCATTTCCATGTTGGTAAGGATCTTCTCAGTCTTGTTTACTGAAACAATAATTGATATGTAATAGGAAATAAGTAAAAATAACAAAAATTGCTAAAATTTACATTTAGCATAAGAATGTCACATTTTGCTATTTTGAAAAATAGGACAGCTGTTTGAACTACTTTCTTTCCATTTCTGGCAAAAGAAATTCAATTTGAGTGATGAAATATTTTCTCACTTCATTTAGGGTTGTGTAATTGTACTGAGAATCTTAAATTGTATAAGACATTTGGGAAGAGGCATTGTGTTCCCAGGTCTTCATAGGTCTGCTTTGATATGCACACTTTCCAAGCTCACAAAGTTCTATAAATGTATGAGGTTCCACTCTTGATTGCCAAGCATGATGCTCTCTGTGAGATCTCATATTCAGGATCTGTAGCTATATTATGCAATCCCGCATACCCAGTTCTTTGCCTTCTTGTGGAAAGTAAGATTCTAAATAAATCTCCTGTCAGACTCCCAACTTAGGAATGAAGATCCTTTGAAAGACCTAAAAGCCATTTCTGTAAAGTGTAATCATCAAGGAAGGTAATCCGGTCTCTGAGAAATTTTGAGCTTAACTTCAGTTGTCACCTGTCTCCAAAATCATACAGATATAAGGAAATTAGCAATTTTATTTCTAAAACATGAATGCAATAGGTATTACTCACTTAGCTATGTAAGACACATCCTTTTGTATTTGCAGTGTCTTCAGTGGCCTGCTTGTGATGAATATCACATTCTTCTTAAAACTTAGTCATAAAATTATTTTCTATCCCTTCTCCATTTACAGAGAGATTTTTTGGGGGATTAGAATTGGATTTCGTTTCTAATTGTACTTCCTTAACATTTAAAAGAAACACTATAGGCCTGGTTCCAACTGCATGTGTGACACTCTCAACAGTTCATTCTTTACCCAGTTTTCCTACTGGCCACTACAAAATGCTGAGTTTAGCCACACACATACAAGCCCCAAAACAAGTGAATATTGGAAACTTTTGAATGGGAAATGATAAAGGCATGTGTCTAAGGTATTAAATTGTTATTTAATAATGAAACAGGAGTTCACTGTTTTGGACTAGGCTCTTGCAGTTTGGCCCCAATAGGGCAAGTTAAAATCAAAACGGAGTCACTTGTGCTGTTCCAAGTCAAGATGAGCCATTCATCTAGTCTGAAAATGAGAATTAGAGAGACAACAACCACTGGGGAATTCATGGGATTGAATGTCCATATTAGACAATAGAGCAACCTGAAATAAATAATGCTGAACAGAAGGCCCTAAAAAAGAAAAGCAAGACAAACCAAAAGATTGTACAAGGAAGGAAATATAAAGATTAGAGCAGAAATCAATCCATGGAGGCCAAGAAAATTTTACAGAAAATCAACAAAACAAAGAGCTGGTTCTTCAAAAGAATAAATAAAATTGACAGGGCCAGAGGGTTAGCTCAGTGGTTCCAGCACCTGCCTCACAAGCGCAAGGTCCTGAGTTCGATCCCCGGTAACCACATACAATGCTGGGCGTGGAGACTCACACCCACCAGCCATCAATACTGCATACCACAGTGCCAGACGTGGTGGCTCACACCTGTAATCCCAGCACTCGGGAGGTAGAAAGAGAAGGATTGCTGAGTTCAAGGCTTGCCTGGACTACATAGTGAGCTTGGAGCTGGCCTGAACTACAAAGCAAGACCCTATCTCAAAAAAAAAAAAAAAAAAAATTGACAAACCCTCAGCCAACCTTGTCAAAAATAGGAAAGAAAAATCTCAAATCCAGGGAATTATGAGTGAAAAGGATAGACTCACAACAAACCCAGCGGAAATCCAGAGGATCATCAACACCTACTTTGAGAAACTATACTCTAAAAGATGCAAAACAGAAATGGCCACATTCCTAAGCACATATGAACATCTAAAGTTGAATAAAGAAGATCTAAAAATGTTAAATATCCCAACATCAATCTGTGCAATTGAAAATCTAATAAAAAATCTACTGACAAAGAAAAGCCTGGGTCCTGATGGCTTTATTGCTGAATTCTACAAAAATTTTAAAGAAGAGTTAATGCCACTGCTTTTCAAACTCTTTAATGAAATTGAAAAGGAAGCAGTACTCCCCAAGTCATTCCTGAAAGCAACCATTACTCCAAAAGCAGAGAAGGACCCAACCAAAAAAGAAAACTACAGACCAAGCTCTATAACGAACATTGATGCAAAATCCTCAATAAGATACCAGAAAACAAAATACAGAAAATTTTCAAGAAGATCATACATCCTGAACAAGTTGGATTTATTCCAGGGATGCAAGGATGGTTCAACATATGTAAATCAGTAAACATAATAAACTATATTAACAGAAAAAGGACAAAAACCATATGGTCTTCTCAATAAATGCAGAAAAAGTATTCAACAAGATGCAGCACCAATTCATGATAAAGACCCTACAGAAAATTGTGACAAATGCTCTTTATCTCAACCTAATAAAAGCTATTTATGAGAAACCAATAGCCAGCATCAAATTAAATGGCCAAAAACTGAAACCTTTCACACTAATATCAGGAACAAGACAAAGATGTCCACCATCACCACTCCTGTTCAATATAGAGCTGGAAACATTAACCATAGCTATTATACAAGAGAAAGAAGTAAAAGGAATAAGAATATGAAAGGAAGAGTTAAATTGTCATTATTTGCTGATGACATGATACTCTATATAGAAGATCCAAAGAACTCAAAGAACTGTTACACTTAATTGCCAAATTTAGTGGAGTAGCTAGATAAAAGGTCAACACTCAAAAATCAATAGCCTCGGGCTGGAGATTTAGCTTAGTGGTTCCAGCGCCTGCCTTGGCAAGGCCCTGAGTTTGATCCCAGTAACCACATACAATGCTAGGCGTGGTGACTCACACACACCAGCCATCAATACCACATACCACAGTGCCGGGCGTGGTGGCTCACGCCTGTCATCCCAGCACTTGGGAGACAGAGGCAGAAGGATTGCTGAGTTCCAGGCTTGCCTGGGCTACATAGTGAGCTCAGGGCCAGCCTGAACTACAAGGTGAGACCCTGTCTCAAAAAAAAAAAAAAATCAATAGCTTCTTTATGTGCAAACAGCAGACTAATTGAGAGAGAAATTGGGGAGGCAAGCCCTTTCACAATAGCATAAAAAAAAATATCTAGGAATCAGTCTAACAAAGGAGGTGAAACACCTCTACCCTGAAAACTACAACACTGAAAAAGGAGATTGAACAGGATATCAGAAAATGGAAAGACATCCCTTATTCATGGTTAGAAAGAACCAATATGGTCAAAATGCCTATACTCCCATAACTACTTTATAGATTCAATGCATTTCCCATTGAAATCCCAACAGCATATTTCACAGAGCTAGAGAAAATAATCCAAAAACTCATTTGGAACCACAAATGACCTAGAATAGCAAAAGCAATTCTAGGCAACAAGGACATGGCAGGGGTATCTTGATCCCTGACTTAAAACTACAAAGCCACTGTGATAATAACAGCATGGTATTGGCAAAGTAACAGACCCAGAGTTCGATGGAACAGAATAGAGAACTACTACATGCATTCTGATCCACTTCACTTTTAACAAAAAGTCTAACACCCTTAATGGAGGAAAGATAGCCTCTTTAACAAATGGAAAAACTGGGTGTCAGGGCCAGAGATTTAGCCCAGTGGTTCCAGCGACTGCCTCACAAGCACAAGGTCCCTAGTTCAATCCCAGTCACCACATATAAAAATACTGAGTGTGGTGACACGCTCACCAGCAATCAGTACCATACACCACAATGCCAGGTGCAGTGGCTCAGGACTATAATCCCAGCACTCGGGAGGCAGAGGCAGGAGGATTGCTGAGTTCAAGGATTGCCTGGGCTACACAGTGAGCCCAGGGCCAACCTGAACTACAAATTGAGACCCTGTCTCAAAAAAACAAAACAAACAAAGAAACAAAAACTGGGCTTCAACCTGCTGCAGAGTAAAGCTAGGTGTATATCACCATGTACTAAACTAAAATCAAAGTGAATTAGAGACCTAAACATTAAAACAGAAACTTTAAACCTGCTGCAAAACAGGTTAGGTAGAACTCTTGCAAGACACTGGCCTAAGGAAAGACTTTATGAACAAAATCTCTACAGCATGAGAACTAGCAGAAGGAATCAACAACTGGGATCTCATCTTACTAAAAAGCTTCTGCACAGCTAGAGAAACAACCAGCAGAGCAAAAAGACAACCAACAATATGGGAAAAAAATTTTTAACAGCTGTTTCGCAGACAAAGGCTTACTATCTAGAATATGCAGAGCTTTAAAAAAAATCAGACCTCCCAAATTTAATGACCCATTTCAAAAAGCACCTGAAATTGATAGACACTTTTCAGAGGAGTAAAAGCTATCAAGAACCATATGAAATGCTTAGCATCACTGGTCATTTGAGAGACGCAGGTGAAAACAATACTGAGATTCAATGTCACTCCACAAAGAATGGCTGCTATCTGAAAATTAACCACAGCAAAGGCTAGTGAGTTTGTGGGAAGAAAAGAGCCCTTCTCCACTGTTATAGGGAACATAGACTGGTGCAACCACTATGGAGATCAGTGTGGAGATTCCTGAAAAAACTAGTATCAGGGCCGGAGGGTTAGCTCAGTGGTTCCGGCGCCTGCCTCGCAAGCGTAAGGACCTGAGTTCGATCCCCGGTTACCACATATAATGCTGGGCGTGGTGGCTCACGCCTGTAATCTCAGCACTTGGGAGGCAGAGACAGGAGGATTGCTGAGTTCGCGGCGGCTTGCCTGGGCACCATAGTGAGCTCAGGGCCAGCCTG
>PVIC010038667.1:0-17501 GCA_004025085.1 Thryonomys swinderianus
AAAAAAAAAAAAAAAAAAAAAAAAAAAAAAAAAAAAAAAAAAAAAAAAAATTAATAGGACATAATAGTTTATTATTCTTTCTACTTTTATGAAAAATATTCAAACAATCCCTGTCCCTCACAAGGCAAGTCTCTCTTGCCATCAAATTTTCACTTTCTCCTGGAAGTAGCTATGGTCCTGTCTATGCAATACAATTTATTTTCCTCATAGATTTTTTTTTTAAACTTAAGTATGGCTTCTCAAATAATATAGCATATTTTGCCTAGTTTTAAAATTTTTATTTGGTATTAGTTTTTTGAGATAGTCTCATTACATAGTCTATGCTAGCCTTAAACCTGAAATTCTACTTCAGCCTCCCAACTGCTTGAATTACAAGCATGTGCAATCAATCACACCTGGCATGGTTCTTGACCCTCTGGATGAATAGAGTCACACTGCTATTTTCTTACTATCTTTTTAGTGCAACATTGAGGGTGATTCTTGTATACATCATTTCTCCTCTTGGTTTCATTTCTAAACAGTATTTTGGGGTCCTATACAATTTGCATATCCATACTATTGCTGAGGCACATGTATATTGAGTTGAGATATTGGTCTTATCAACAATCCTACTTAAACATTATTCTATTCATTAAAGAATTCTTGGGCCAGAGGGTTAGCTCAGTGGTTCTGGTGCCTGCCTGGCAAGTGCAAGGACCTGAGTTCGATCCCCGGTAACCACATATAATGCTGGGCATTGGAAACACGCCCACCAACAATCAACACTGCATACCACAAGGCCGGACATGGTGGCTCACACCTGTAATCCCAGCACTCGGGAGGCAGAGACAGGAGGATTGCTGAGTTCCAGGCTTGTTTGGGCTACATAGTGAGCTCAGGGCCAGCCTGAACTACAAAGTGAGACCCTGTCTCCAAAAAGCAAAAAAAAAAAAAAAAAGAATTCTTGTGCGTATACAACTTCTGTGTAACTAGAGAATCTCAAGTTGTTTCAAAGGCAGTTAAATGAATTTATATTTCTCACTAGTAGTATTTGGGAATTCTCAGAAATCCACCAGTCTAAATTATCAGACTTGCAGCATTTATTAATGTTATATATTATATTTAAATTATATTTTTGATAAGTAATTTGGTTATCAAATATACTCCTGAATACTTTTTTTTTTTTGAGACAGGGTCTCGCTTTTTAGTTCAGGCTGGCCCTGAGCTCACTATGTAGCCCAGGCAAGCCTCAAACTCACAACAGTCCTCCTGCCTCTGCCTCCCGAGTGTTGGGATTACAGGCGTGAGCCACCACGCCCGGCACTGTGGTATGTGGTATTGATTGCTGGTGGGCGTGAGTCACCATGCCCAGCACGGTATGTGGTTACCGGGGATCGAACTTAGGGCCTTGTGCTTGCGAGGCAGGCACTGGAACCACTGAGCTAAATCTCCATCCCTCCTAAATCCTTTTTGATGCTACTGTAGATGACATCTTTAAATTATGTTTCTCATTTTTAAAAATAAACTTTTTGCAATATGATTTTCATCAATAAGATGCATTATAATAAATATAGTTGCATGAGTTTTGACAAATACTGTCTATGCAACCATATAACCACCACCTCATGAATCTGCAAAACATTTCCACATCCCTAGAAACTTTCCTTATGCCCCTGTGCAGATATTCACCATAATCTCCATCAACTGAGCAACCAGAGATCTGCTTTCACCACTCATTTTTAGATCAGCTTTGCCATTTCAGGGTTTCATCTGGACATAATCACACAGTGCACTGCGGATAGCCAGTTGCCCAGGTGATCTCCAACGGTCCCTAACTTCCAGTATTCATATGCTTGCATAGCAGCCCTTTCCCACACTGTGCCAGCCTTGGCCTGTGTGAACAACAATATATAGCACAAGTAAACTGAGGTCACTTCTAGTTAGGTTAGAAAAGACCCTTTCATGCTCATTCTCTTGGATATTTGTTCCAACGGATCTTTTGTGCTAAGAGGGAGACTAAATATTCAGCAGCCCTACAGAGAAGCTCATGTAGTAAGAAACCGAACGCTTCAGCTGATAGCTATGTGTGTGATTGAACTTGGAAGCTGATGCTCTACCCTCAGGCATCTCAGATGACTACACTTCCAGTTGAACTTTGATTATAACTTCCTGAGAGACTCTCAGCCAAAAGCCACTCTAACTCCTGATTTAGAAAAACTGAGGAAGAAGTACAGTTTTAGCACTTGTGAGGCTGATGCAGGTAGATCAGGAGTTAAAGGCTGTACTGTCACTTCAAGGCCAGTCTTAGCTACATATGGAGTCACGGTCTCAAATAATATAGATATAATGTGTGTTGTTTTAAGGGGTAATAATATGAAGCAACTGGTAACTAAAATGATACTTTGTTTAGCTTTTTTAACTTAATGTAATGTTTTCAAGATTTTGTCAATTTGTTGCACGTATTGGTAGTTTTGGCTTTTTATTCCTGACTGTTATTCCACTATATGACTATAATAACATTCATTATCTCAATATTATTGGTGATAAATTGGTTCAGGATACACTACTTAAAACTATGGCAACTGGACCTACTGAGTATTTTAACATGGTAGAATTTGAGAAATAGAATGTGCGAGGATATTTTTGACACTCCTTCTCATGAGAACACTCCATGGAAAACAGAAAATGGCCCCCCAAAGTTTGAAGGATTTTTTTTTAGATGAAAACAAGAAGCCTCTATTTGCTTCAAAACATGACAGACTTACAAAAGCAAAAGGTATTTTGCCCCCTTCTCTACAAGGGAGAACAAAAGTCAGCCACTGAACACACCTATAGATGCCCACTGATCTATAGATGGCAATGGAAGAATCTACATAAACAAGCTTTACTAACTTGTTATTTATTTGCCATCTCCTATGTTACTATAGCTAAAGACTCACGCTTTTTCCTCTGTCTTATCACTTCTTTATAAATTTCTCATTCTTTATTGAAGATGCTACACAAACTATAATTCAAAGCCACCTCTCTGAGAACTACTATCAGGATGTCTCATCTACGTGTTAATAGACTTCCATTTTTCTCTTCTCAATGTTTTTATTTTTTAAAGTGAATTCTTTATTGGTACATTTTATATACAGTTCACAATCACGCTCAAAAATGGGGAATGTGTACCAGTGTATGAGAGAAGTGAATTCAATTCTCATTTTTACCCATATCCATACCCACCCACAAACCCCCACCCCTTATATACATGCTATTTCTTTTTCTTTCCAAATCACATTCTTCCTCCCAATGTGTTTAGTAATAGAGGTTCATTCAAACTAAGAAGCTATGTGGTTATTTTTCTCCCTCACTTCCCTTTCCCTAGAGGAAAGGAGTTCCATTACCTCTGAAGACAAAAGGATACAGAGAATGATCAGAAAGGGCAGAACTTGCTCATTTTCCCTGACTTCACTGTCCTTAACTCTTACTTTCTTCTTCCTCTCATATGTATCTTTTACTTTTTTCTTTTCATCAACACTAGTGTAAAAACACTTAGGTTTCACAGCTTTTTACAGTCTTCATTTCCTCATTAGGGCTCCAATATGCTTTTTCTAAATCAGTCTGTCTTTTGTTATAGGAGATCCAGACAAGAACTCAGAGGGATAGAAAGAATATTTTCCTTTCCTACACTGGTATATAAAAATATGACATTTTAATATATTTGTATCCTTCATATATGTTTGCATCCTTTCTATCTATTTTGGTCTATCAGAATTTGGCTCTATGTTCTTGATTTTACAAATACATATTGTACAACTTGTGAAAAATTATATTTTTTTCTAGATCAATGCCTTTTCCTTTTCTTCCTCTACTTCACTGATCAGGGCACCTGGTACAATATAAGATGGCTATAATGATAACAGATATCCTTAATCCCAAGGAGAAAGTTGGAACAATTCACTATTAACAATGATGGTTACTTTAGGATTGCTCTCATCCTATTGAAATGATTATATGTGCAATATATAACTGTGTATGCATACATCTCTTACCAACATGGTAGATTATGATTTGATTTTATGTTTTTCAATCCTTGCATTCTTTGAATACTGGGAATATAGCACAATATATCATTTTTTAAAAATTTTGCTATATTGGGTCTAATATTTTACCTAGTATATTTGCATCTATATTCATAACTGAAATTTACCTTTAATAATTATTATTGCTTTCAAGTGATTCTGGATTACAGATATTCTAGTTTTGTCACTCAGAAAATGCTGCCTCAAAGTATAGTGCTTTGATATGCTGCATACTTTAAGCTGAAGGACCCTAGAAGGACGCCAGAAGCAGAGCCTCTTTCTGATCTACCTTTATCCTTTTTCTCCCACTTTTTTCCACCTTCTCTCCAGGGCAGACCATAGAAATTAAAAAGTTCTCTTTCCTAAAATGAGTACCAAAATCCAGCACCTCTCTCCACTAAAGTCAGCTATAAACATCTCAAAATATTACTCTAACCTTTCTCCTGCCTTTCTCTGAAAAACTGGCCATAAAGAAATCTTGTCATTTACATTGCCTGATATATTTTAAGACCCTCATTCCAGACAGGTTCTATCCTACAGCCAAATGGAAGGAATGCTGCATACAGAAGCCAAGCAAATCCAAACAGACAGTCCTAGGTGGTTTCCTCTCTCAGTCTGTTAGTATTAGTCCATGGCCTATTTTGTCCCATTTCAACTCTGTCAAACTGTTGAATCTTTACTGAGTATAAGAATAAAAATGAACACATGTCCTTGGATCTTTGGATTTTCATTTCCAAACGTTTCTATGTCACAAAAATTTGGAATGAATGAAATCATTAGATTTTACAAGTGGGAACTAAAATTAATAACAATAGTAACAAAAATAGGAAAAAGAAATCTAGAGATAGAAGTATGAAGGTGAGTGAGGAGGGAAAGGGAATAAAAAGAATCAAGATTTATTAAGTATATGCAGCTACTTTGTAAAACGAATTTAAACATATTACAAACATACTAAAAATTTTACAAATTGAACAATCCAGGTGTTTCCACAGGGATTGCAAGTAATAAAAGAAGAAATGATTTTCCTCTGATTCAAACTTACCCAAATAAAACAAATGGGGTGGGGTGAGTAAAGAGGGGTAAAGAAAAAATGTGATGATAATAAAAGAAAAGTGAAACAAAGCTTATGTATTTGGGGGTGGTTGTGAGATGGATAAAGGAATGAGAAAAAATGAGAATTAAATGGTGTCATATACTGGTACAAATTTCCAATACTGAGTGTGATCATGATGTGTATGTACAATGTGCCAATAAAGATTTTAAAAATTTAAAAAAACAAATGGGGCAATATACTCCAAGTTATTTTTTGAAGTTCGTGTAGGGGCAAAAAGTGTAATTTCATTCATCTGCACCATAAAAGCCACTGCTAACACTCCTGTCATATAAGAGAGGTTAATGAAAGAAAAGCATGACAGGTTTACTTCATCCAAATATTTTGGGCTGTCAACAAACAGACTAGTTTTCTTCCCTCCAGATAGCTAATAGAATTAAATTAGGGCTAGTGTTGGACACTGCCTGGGCCAAGAAAACATGAACAGAAGAAACGCCATTCAGGTAGCCACATTCAATACCCAGTGTAATACTGTAGTGCTTTTTTGCCTCTTCTGGACACTTGGAAAAATGGAATCATGGTTGGCCCGAGCCTCTGACTGTGATGGATAGGGGCACAGCCAAGTCTATAGTTATGTGTTATGAGTGAGAAGTAAAGCTTTTGTTGGGTCAAACTTCTGAGATTTTGAAATTGTTTATAGCTTCAACATATAACATTGTAACCTAACCTAAAGTGGCTGACTTTGTATTATACTTTCCCAGAACTTTGAACTTTATCTAGATTTACATGTTTGAGTTGTAAAACTATTCATGAGATCTTTTTACTTTTAATTTTAATTACTCATTAGCCCAATTATTTAAATACAGGATGACCATAGATCATGTATATTTTTTGATTTATATAATATAACAGATAATATAAAATATAATATTACTGCCTGCCCAGGAGACACTCAGGGTAAACTCTGCAGATGGCAGGTAGTAATACTTTTTTACTTCCTGGTTGTATTAGTCACCTTTCCTGTTGCTGGAACATAGTACTTGACACCCATAAGGTAAAGGAGGAGAGGTTTAATTTTATTCCAGGATTCAGGGGATTTAACACATGATTAGCAGGCTCCAAGGCAAGAAAATCATGGGGGAAGTGTGGAGAACAACTGCTTAGTTGTTAGCAGACTGGGGGAGTAGCACCAAGGAGAAATGAGCTAGGAAACATATATAGCTCCCAAAGTCACACCTGCATGACACATCCAGATATACCCAGAAATGGGCCTTACTAATGCCTTGGCCATTTCTTAAGTCAATCAAGTTGACGCAGTTAAGGTTAATTATCGTATGAATGGTACTTGTGTTTTTCCCATTTTTTCTTCTCAATTGTGCAAGTCTCAAATTCATTAGTCTTTGCAAAGAACCAACTTTTTCATTGAATATCTTTATTTTGTGGTTATTTTCTACATCATTTAATTTCTACTATTTATCCTTTCACTCCATTTCTTTAGCTCCTTTTAATTCATCCCTGGAGATCATCATTTCAATATATAATATTTTCCTTTTGCTTCTTTTGTCTTCTAACACTACATAATTTTAAAGTACAAGTTCAGTACATCACAGATGTATATATCACGGTTTCATCATCATTTAGTTCAACATGCTGATTTCTTTGTTTTATATGTGTCTGTAATAAATTGTGTTTATATTTTTATCCTGTTTTATATTCTATATTTTAATAAGAACATTTAATTCATTTACATTTATTATAATATGTCATATTAGATATTCTTATCTTTTGCTGCCTATTCATTCCAATATATTGACTTTTTTTTTTTTTTTGGTGGTACTAAGGATTGAACTCAGGCCCTTGTACTTCCAAGGTAGGTGCGGTACCACTTGAGCTAAATCCCTGGCCCCATTTTAACTTTCTTTGGACTAATTCATTTTTACCACTCTGTTATTTTTGTTAACTGATTTACAACCCATACTCTTTTTCTTTTCTTTATTGGTTATACTGAAAATTTCAACATGTGTAGTAAACATAAAAGTCTGAAAATATTTATCTTGCTCTTGAATGACATGTTTTAATTCCATTTATATTCCTAGTTTCCCTGTTTGTAAGTCTACCTTGCTTCACTCCAGCTGACCTTACCAGTATTGTATCCCTTACAGTCAATGTTTGTTCATATTTAGCCAAGTAATTTCCTTGTTCCCTATTTCTTCTTATACCTCAGACCTTCTATCTTGGTAAATTTTTCCTAATCTAAGGTATACTTTCTAGAATTTCCATTAGTGAGAGGCCATGTACTGACAAATATTGTCTCTCTTTCTGTCTCAAAAAGAAATTTATTTTCCCAGTCTCTTGAAATATATTTTCACTTTTTTTTTTTTTTTTTTTTTTTTTTTTTTTTTTTTTTTTTTTTTTTTTTTTTTTTTGCAACTGGGTCTCGCTGTGTAGTTCAGGCTGGCCCTGAGCTTACTATATAGCACAGGGAAGCCTCGAACTCAGCAATCCTCCTTCCTCTGCCTCCCAAGTGCTGGGATTACAGGCGTGAGCCACCATGCACAGCCATTTTCACTTGTTATAGAATGCTGCTTTGACAATCTTTTACTTCTTTATATTCTAATATAATTTTCCTATTTTCTCCTTGCACAAGTCTGCTCAGAAGAAGTCATTAACAGACTAATTAATTTTTTTAATATACACTTGCTCTTTCCCACTAATTACCCTTCCCACGCCAGCTGCATGTAAAATTGTTTGTTTGTTTATTTACAGTGCTCTTATATTTTTATTAATTATTTACAAATTTTGGGGTTTTTTAATATGTACATTATTGAATTCAATTAATTCTGGAAAATTATCTGTCTTTAACTCTTGAAAAATAGATTCTGTCTTACCATCTCTCCTCTACTTCTTGAATCTTGGTAAGAGATACATTCTTCTGGGGAGTACTGAGTTTCACAGTTTATATCTAAATGTCTCCCCACAGCCCCAAGGCAGGTATTTTGGAAGACAATTAGATTATGAAGGCCTCATATCTGACTTGCTGTTAGGAAGTGGGATTTGTTGGAAGAGGTGGGTAACCATGAGTGTGCCCTTGAAGGGTCTATCTCCCTTCACAGCTCCCCTCTTGATTCTCTTTACTTCCTGGCTGCCATGACATGAGCAGCATTCTTCCACTCCAGGGCCTTCCACTTAATATGCAGAGATAGAAATTTGTAAACTATGAGCCAAAATAGACTTTTCTTCCCTTAAATTCTGGGTGTCAGATATTGTATCTCAGTAATAATAAAGATGACTAGGTACTGGGGATTAAACAAAGGGACTTTGCACTGAGCCACATCCTCCGTTTTTCATTTTTTGTTTAGAGAAGGTCTTGCTAAGTTGCCCAGACAAGGCTCAAACTTTCAACTCTCCTGCCTCAGCTTCCAAGAGTGCTAGAATTATAAATGTATGCCACCATGCCTGGTCAAAACTTCTTAATTTATCTTATGTACCTATTATAACTCTTTTATTGTCATTTCTTAGTGCTTGTGAAATATTTACTTTAACTTATATACCACATCGCTAATTCTACCTTCACCTATATTTAATTGGACAGTAGTCCAGCCATTAAGTTTTTAATTTCACTTACTATATTTCTATTTGCAGAAGTTCTACTAGGTTCTTTTACAAATATTTTTGGACTTTGTTTTGTTGGTTTCTATACTCTGGGAATGTTTTCAAGCTTTTCATTTATTAAATACCCTCTATATAGTATACTGGCATTTGCTTCTGATAATTCCACTATCTGAAATCCCAGAGAAGGACATAACTTTCTGTGCTCTACTTGTTTCTGTTGACTCTTACTCATCATGCCTTGCTTTTTGTATTTGTATACTTTGCATTTATTTCTTTATTTGCTACAAAATGCTCAATTTTCAGAAAAGTTTTCACATGAGCTCTTTGGTGTTAAGCATAAATATGAATTACTGTTGAAAGGATCTATTTCTACTTCTACTTAATATTTGAAGGGCATTATCAGTACTCAACAACTTTATTCTAACTTCATGACTTCCAGCACTTTTAACTAATTAGTCAAAGTAGGCTGCCAAACAGGAAAAGTTTCACTTGAAGTCACAACTTTTCAAGGATTTTTTCAAACTTACTTCATCAGTGCCAATTCTCTGGAACAAGGAATAGGGACATTTTTACTTCTGGTTCAGGTTTTATTCATAGTATGATGGAACAGCTTCAGATCACCACTTTACAGGGTAGAAGTTTCTAAGGTTTTATCATACAATTATTTTTCCATTGCTGGTGATTGGATCCGAGGTCTACATACTGGGTCACATTCCCAGATTTTTTAAAATTTTATTTTAGATAAGATTTCACTGAGTCACAAAGCTGCCCAGGTTACTCTGTCCTGGAAAATGTAAAATCTTAAAGCTAAGTCTTCATAGTAACCAGCAAAGCTAAATGTTTTTTACTAAAACTAATTGTTCCTTGTTTGCTCTTGATCTTGCTAACCCTGTTAGTCACCTCCTTATTGTAGATTCCTTAACTTCTTCCTCCTTTTTTCTTTATCTTACTCCCACTTGTCTCACTTGCCCCTTAATCAACTCTCTGTCCTACCTGACTATAGCTTCCCTGACCTTGTTGAACTCCTTCCTCCTTCCTGTCTGACTTGCCTATAATCATAAAAATAATCTGCCCGTTACCATGGTAATGAATGAAGCTCTGCTGAAGTTTGCCCAGCCCCCTTGCACATCTTGCATAGTCACATAAGACTATGCAACTGATTACTTCACCTTGCAGTTATCTATTTAAAATGCCTGAAAACGAAATAATGGGGTCAGTCAGGCTGAGAAGGACTTATTTCCTTGTGACTGAACTTGCTAGCAATACATGTTTTTTGTTTTTTACCCCAACTCCTGCATCTCTGAAAGCTCTTTCAACTCCCATCGCCATGACACTCTAGAACTTTTACTCCTCCTGCCTAAGCCTTTCAGAGTGCTGGCATTAAAGGTATGTGCCACCAGTTCCAGCTCTTATTATACTTTTGTAGTTTGAGAAATCCTGGGCTCTATTTTTTGTCCCCTAACCCAACTGGGATATACAGTGAAACCTGGGTTGTTGAACACAATACATTCCAAATTCATAGTCTAACACCAAAAAGTTCAAGAATATATTTTTGCATAAAAAATAGAAAACTGGAAGGGTCAGGGGAAATGCAGTTGCTGAAAATCCTTGATGGGATCCCCAGCCTCCTGTGATCACCACAGCACTGGTGAAAAAGTTAAACAATAGACAAAATGAGACTTACAGGGAAGCTGAGTCTTGGGCCCTGACCAGTGCTGCTGATGGCTGCAAAGACAAAAGACCCCAAGTGCACCCAACATTTATGGAATATAATCGTGAGAAGGAACAGGGAGCTGGGGAGTTTTGAAGTATCACGTGAATTACTGCCGAACACTGGGTGTGATGGTGCCAGGCAGGCTGCTAAGGAGTGGGTAATGCTTATCTTGCTAGGGTACAACAAACTGGTACTGAAACCAGATGCAATTAGCCAGTAACCCATCATGTCAGTGAGAGGCAATAATTCAGGGGAAAAGATTTTGTTGGGACCAAAGAATCTTCATTCTATAAGTCACCTCTATCTGATATTTAAAATGTGATAAACTTTGTATTTTGTAAAAACATCCTGTGCAAATGTGATATATAATCTGTAAAAACAACTTGTAACAACTTGCTAATTGTGTAAGGTTCCCTGAAAAACTTTAAGCAAACCGATAAGGTCCCTGGTCATACTGGTTGCTGGTTCCCAAGTAACAGCGATCTCCTGGTAAGCCTGAGGGGACACAGCTCACATAACTTAGCAGTGAGATATCCCCCAGAACTGTTCCCGCCAAAAATTTCCTTTTTAGCCCTCCTACAAGATGACTCTGTATTTCCTATTCCTCCTCTACCAATGACCATCTGATAAGTATGATAGATCAAACTGTTAGCCAGTCATTAGAAGGTTTAGGTCCCCCTCCCGTGTGTAACCTGAAGTTCTCTTAAAAGGGGCCAGTACCCATTCTTCTGGGTCTCCAATCCAATGTTGGTAGACCCACTGCATGCTGTGCTAATAAAAGTGCCCTTGTTCATTACATGTGTGTGCCGGTCTTCCTTGGGAGAGCATGATCATCCAGGCATTACAATTTCAATTGGTGTCACACTGAACTTAGCTGCACATAATTCAGCAGAGCCCTGTCCCTTCAGACTAGGACTTGGACCTCAGTGTCAGCCCTTAGCAGAGGAGCAATACTAGCCCAGCTCTGCTAGCCGACATGCTCATTTGAGTCATGTAGGGCTTCGGTCTCACTCCTGATATAAAACAAAATAGCCAAATTAGGGGAGACAAGAAGTATGTGCCATTCATAGCTTGCTAGACTGGGCAGGGATGTATACTGCAGAAAACCAAGTAAGTGATTCTCAATCCAAAAGCTACACTTATAAATTCATTTTTCCAGGACCTTAATAAATTGTTCAATAATTTATTTCTTTAAATTATACAGTGGTTCTCACAGTTTTCCTCTTAGCTTTACTGCTGGTATGGTTAACTATCCTTGCTTATGATAGCCATAGTTATGATATTTTGTGCAAAAGTGCAAAAAAGCACAGCAACTGTTTTAATGCACTAACATAAGCAGTATATGCTGTCTGAGTGAAAGTGGTGCTTAGACTAAAGCGTCACCCTTTGTGTCTACTGTAAGATATGACTCACTTCCCACTTGTACAGGGTTTTCTAAGTCAGATTTTCAGTTTGGCTGTGGAACAAAGTTACGAACACCAAGAAGATCTTTTTCAGAGTCTGCTATTTGAGCTGAGAAAAATTGAGCTTGGACCTTTTCAAGGCAGTATCACTGTAGCCTGCCAGATATGGCCAATGGCCTCAGGGCAATAAGACTCAGCATTCTCTTTCCCCTTCGGCTTTCTCTCACTTACATTTTGTTTTGACAATTTTATGGTTGTCATTTCCTAAATACATTTAAGGTGTTTTCAACTTTTAGACTTTAAAATTATTTTCAGTGAGTGAGTCTAAATCCTTAACTAGTTTATTGCCTTCATTCTATTTATATCAGGGTTTATTCTGAGAACTCTTAGCCTGGGACATTTATTTTTCTTCTGACTATTTTGGAGATAGGATGGTGGTTAGGTGTCTGGCTAATGATTAGCCTATAATAATAAGTGTCGAACCTCAGAACATTACACCCTAAATTATGGTCCTTTAGCATATTAAATATTTTATGCTGATGGAGATTGGGATGTCCACAGAAGTAGGAAGGTTTCTTGATCTTCCAAACACTGCCTAGGCACATCATAGAAACTATAATTCCTCTCCTCCAAAGCAAATCACAAAATCTAAGGAGTTTTTTCTCTGACTTCCTTCCTTTCTCCTAAAGAACCCTATGTTATCCTGCCCTGGATATGGGTACAAGGGAAGACACATGTAGAAACACAGAAGAGAATCTGAACAAATAGACTTGCTGAATTCATCCCAGTTTATTATCTCGGATCAAACCTGTTTTTAAAAAAATAGTATTGCTATATGAATGCTCCATTCTTTATCAAAACACACATTTTCATAGCAAAAATATATAGTTTTCCTTGCACCTTCATTTATGGAAGACTCTAGGCATGTACTAATTTTTATTAAATAAATGTATTATGCCTTTTTCTGGTTAATCTGTTTTTTCTTTGTTGTAGGGATATTAGTCATGAACCTAGCAATGGCTAAAGAAAAAAAAAATATTACTTTTCTTTCTCTACAGTACTGCTATGTTAGTACAACATTTGGTCTAGAGAAACACAGTTATGGTGGTGGTTTCCATGCTGATGAAACTTGTTGAAATGGAACATTTCAAATTAGTGTTATGTGTACTTTTCAATTTAATACTGTGGAAATGGGTCATAAGTATTTTAAGAGCAAGCCTAGGACTATTTTGTTACTTGATTTCCCAGAGCATTACCACACACTGCAACTCAATAGGCATTTCTTAAATGAGTAAATTAATGAAATCAGTGAAATATTCCATCATGCATTTTCTGTAACCTCCACCAGCTACCATTAAAGTTTTACCTTTTTTGGGAAGGTAAAGATTTTTTAAGGCCTGTCTAAAAAGATGCTACTTTCTTCTAATGTAACCTAAGCATTATTTGAGGGACAGAGGAAGAGACTAACCAGTTAAAATTCCTCAGAATAGTAAAGAGTAGAGCCTTTCTAGTGTTCTCTGAAATTATAATTAGTCAGGCAACTCCTGCAGGGTGATTTTACTGCTGAAATGTGAGTTACATGTCCTATGTTCCTTTGAATATGTACATGAAGAGCATGAATGAAGAAGGGGAAGTATAGTTTTAGGAAATGTGTTATATCAATGTTTCTTCTGAGATGAGCCACATAGAAATATATTACCTTTACTATAAATATTTATACAAAATACATTAATTCAAGAAATGAACAGAAAGCAGTTGACATCTCTGGGAAGGTGAATATGAATTAACTGCCTCCTAAAGTTCCCATGAACTTACATAAGAGATCAACTCTGTCCATGACAAAAATCAAAGTAGAGAAGTTCTGAGATAGGAAAACTTTTCTGCTTTGGAGTGAGGGCATGGTGGCTATGAGAGGTGGTTGGATATACTTATATAATAATATAGTAAGTCCAGTTTTCTTTTGTATGTACTCTGTCCTTCTTGACTATTCCTTTAATCTCCAGAGCTTAAAAAGTAAGTTTTATATGTTCCCTCCAAGATTCGAAGCAAACAAATTCAAAAATTTCTGTTTTCTTAAAGATATTTGTAGGAAAAGTCAAGATCAGGTTATCACTGCATACTAGATATGCCAGTGCAAAAATCCCTTCTCTTCCCTTTTGGGACGTTTTTATCTTTGAGTCTGAGAAATAAACTGGTGGTAGCTAGGTTAATAGGGAAATAATGAAATGGCAGGAGTAAGTCAATATCTTTCAGTAACTCTCAGTGTGAATGGTGCCAACTCTCCAATGAAAAGACACAGACTGGCAGTTTGGATTAAAAAAAACCCTATGATATCCTATGTATACAAAACACACTTAATCCAGAAAGAGATTCATCAACTAAAAATTAAAAGATAGAAAACAATATTCCATGCAACATGAGCCCCAAAATCTAGCAAGAATAGCTGTTGGATTTTCAGACAAAGTATACTTCCAGCCAAAACTGATCAGAATAGGCAAAGAAGGTCACTATATATTATTTAAGGTAACAATACAACAGGAAGATAAAACAATTATAATAAATATATATGTACAGAACACAAGCATACCCTATTTCATAAAACAAACATACTGTATATAAAAGATCAGATAAATAAATACATAATCATAGTGAAGGGCCTCAATACCCCACATCACAAATACACTGATCAAGCAGACAAAAAATAAACAAATCACATAAATTATACCTTTCAGCAAATGAACTTACTATATATCTACAGTGTTCTACCTAATAACAACTGACTATATAGTCTTCTCAATAGCACATTTCACATATTTCTCCAAAACAGACCTACTATCCCATAAGCCATGCTTTAATAAATACAAAGAATCAAAATTATTCCCTGAATATCACTAGAACATAATACAATGAAATTAGAAATCAATGGAAAAGGAAGCAGCAAAAGTTATGCAAACACATAGAGAGTAAATAACTCATACTTAGCTAACCAATGAGTTGCAGAAGAAATCAAGGAAGAAATTTGTTTCTAGAATCTAAAGATCATCCCAGTACAACATTCCAGAACACCATGAAAGCACTCTTTATAGCTGGGAATGCCCACATCATAAAACAGAGCAAGTCCAAATTAATAATCTAATAATGTGCTACAATGTCCTAGAAAAATGAGAACAATTCAATTCCAAACCTAATACAAAAAAAGGAATTTATAAAGCTCACGAGAGAAATTAATGAAGTTGAAACTAAAAAGCAAAAGCAATACAAAAAATAAATGAACAAAGAATGAAATGTACTAAAGAGTGGGTTCTTGAAAGAATAAACAAAATTGACCAACCCTAAGCTAATCTTATGGAGGAGGGGAAATAACTGCATCAATGCAGTGAGGACTGAAATCAAACAAATTCAAAAGATTATTAATAATTATTTTGAAACTCTGTATCACAATAAATTAGGGAATCCAGAAGAAATGGATTTCTAGACACATATGAATCACCAAACTCAATTTAGAAGATAAAAACAGCCTGGACAATCTAGTAATGGGCAATGAAATTTAGGAAGGTATAAAATCAACACTTCTCAAATTTTTCAGTGAAACAGAAGTACTGCCAAACTCATTCTTGGAAGCCAGCATTACCTTGATTCTAAAACCAGAGAAAGAATCAATTAAAAAAGAGAAATAAAATCCAATTTGTTTCATGAACATAGGAGCAAAAATCCTTGATAAGACAGTGCAAATAAAATAAGGCAGGACCGGAGGGTTAGCTCAGTGGTTCTGGCGCCTGCCTCGCAAGCGCAAGGTCCTGAGTTTGATCCCTGGTAACCACATACATTGCTGGGTGTGGAGAGTCACGCCCACCAGCAATCAATACCACATAACCACAGTGCCGGGTGTGGTGGCTCCCGCCTGTAATCCCAGCACTCGGGAGGCAGAGACAGGAGGATTGCTGAGTTCGAGGCTTGCCTGGGCTACATAGTGAGCTCAGAGCCAGCCTGAACTACAAAGCGAGACCCTGTCTCAAAAAAAAAAAAAAGGCATTAAAGTGATTGGGCATCATGACTTTAATCCTGGTGATGCAAGGAGAGTGCTACATATGCAAATCAGTAAATGTGATACACCATACAAACAAAAACAAGGACAAAAATCACATGATTATCTAAGAGATACAGACAAATCCTAGAAACAATCCAACATCATTTAATAATAAAAATTGAAAAAATAGGTATAACGATATTTCAATCAGATAAAAATCATTTATGATAAACCTAGTACCAATATCATATTAAATAGGGAAAGGCTGAAAGCTTTTTCTCTAAAATTGGGAAAAATAAAAGGTTTCCAATATTACAATTAATATACTGTTCAAAGCTTTAGCTAGAGGACTCAGGCAAGAGAATGAAAACAGAATATATATGTCAAAATATCCTTGTTTACAGATAGCAAGATCCTTTACATTTCAGACCCCAAAATTTCCACCAAAAGACTCCTAGAAGTTATATACAAATTCAGCAATAGTAGCAGTGATAAAGGGGGAACAGATGCAATCCCCAAACCTGAAGCTCAAGTTCATGTTCTCTAAAATCAAAGAATGAATTCTAGGAACAATGGAGGATAGGAGTAGAAAGACTTTATTCAGAAAGAAACCTTCTGCCTAAGAGGGACAGAAGGGAGACTGAAAAGTGGGTAATCCACTCACCTCATTTCCCAGGGAGGTTTTATAGAGCAAACCCATGAGATGAGGCAGGTTAAGGTGGAACAAAATTATAGTTAACCAGTAACACTGTAAGTATAGTTGCTTAGGTAATATTAGCCCAGTGAAAAATTAGAACATGGGTAAACCATAATCGACCAATAAGATTACGACAAGTATAGTTGCTTTGGTAATATTGATGAAATGGGGATCCAATGAGAAGCAATTCACGTACCAAGTATGCAAAGATTTTAAGGCTGGGATCTTTGCTGTGAGGGTTTGGGTTAAGACATTCATCCCTGACCCAGGTGACAGAAATCTATTTAGTATATCAATCAGTGCTATTCATCCTTAGGGAAAGCATGTGCGGTACTTTTTCTTCTTTTATAATGTTGGCCTTTGATGAATGTGTCTTGATTGTCCTCCATGTAGGCTCCTTGGCTTTCCTTTATATTGGCTTTTCAAGACCAACCCAATCGAACTGGCTACAAAATATCTAATTAGCTCACCTACCTACAATATTAGGATGAAAAGTCAAAATAAAAAAAATCTATAGCATTCCTTTCCACCAATAATGAAAGCATGGAGAATGATATTAGAAAAAAAAGTACCATTCACAGTGTCTTCAAGAAATATTAAATACTTAAGAACTAACCTTAAAAAGGAAGTAAAAGAACTCTACAATAAAAATACAAGTACTCTGAAAAAGGAGATCCAAGAAGATATCTGAAAATGGAAAGACATTCTTACTCTTGCATAGCCAGAACCAGTATTGTCTAAATGACCATACTTCCAAAAGTGATGTATAGATTTAATGCAATCCCAATGAGAAAAATATAAGCATCACTCCTCAGAATTAGGGAAAATAATCCTAAGGGCCAGAGATACAGCTGAGTGGCACAGCACTTGTCTAATATCATTCTCCATGCTTTCATTATTGGTGGAAAGGAATGCTATAGATTTTTTTTATTTTAACTTTTCATCCTAATATTG